>JASDQU010198535.1:37789-48380 GCA_032191745.1 Picea mariana
TTTCTGGGTCTCTTAATTAACTGTTGGGGCTGACTTCTTATTCTGCCTATTACAATTTTCTTTTGACCAATCCACAAAAGGGGATTTGGTCCTATTACAATATCCAACATGATCAATCCACAATGGGGATTGATCCTATGAATAAAATATCAATAATAATAAGAATACTCTTTGCAGTCACATTATTTCAACAAACAAGAGGGTGCACAAAATGCATGTTACAACCATTAGCATGTACAAATCAGATTTGTGTGACAGAATTTTATAAGTTTCCAAGTCAGATCAATGCTATGTGGACATAAAGGTGAATTTACAGCAAGGTATGTCGCAACATAAATTTGAAGGTTATGAGATAAAAGATGATGGAATCCTCATGTATAGGCGTAGAGTCTATGTGCCAAATGTTTAGGAGTTGAAATATATGTTATTTTCATAGATGCATAAGGTTCATTATGCATGAAACCTAGGCTACCAGAAGAAAATTGTCACGGTAAAAAACAATACTATTGGTCAGGCATGAAAAAGGAGGTTACTAATTTTATTGGTAGATGCCTTGAATGTCAAAAGGTCAAGGCTGAGCATAGACATCCAATTGGTTTGCTACAGCCTTTGCCCATTCCTGAGTGGATGTGGGAATTTGTAACCATGGATTTCATTACTAAGCTACCTAGGACTTCTAAGCAACATGATTCTATTATGGTAGTGGTGGACAAGTTTACTAAAGCTACCCATTTTTTCCAATAAAGTTAGCGCACAAGGCAACCAATATTGCTGAAATATACATTTGATAAATTGTTAAGTTGCATGGTGTACCTAAGACAATTGTGTCTGACATAGATTCCAATTTCACATCGAACTTTTGAAAGGGATATTCAAAGGATTTGGGACAAATATGAACTTTATCACATCATATCACCCTAAGACAAATGGAAAAAAAGAGAGCATAAATTGGGTGATTGAAGATATGCTCAGAATGTATGTAATGGATAAACCATCAAAATGGGAAGACTACCTTCACTTGGTAGAGTTTGTTTACAACAATGGGTATCAAGCATATTTAAAGATGATCCCATTTGAGGCACTTGATGGTATAAAGTGCAACACACTAGTGAATTGGGACAACCCAGCAGACCGCATAGTGGTTGGGCCAGATCTGCTCAAGAAAATGGAGGAGAAGATGGTAAAGATAAGGAAGAATTTAAAGGCTTCCCAAGATAGGAATAAAAGTTGCGTAGATAAAGGAAAAACCCACAGAAAGTTTAAAGTGGGCGACCATGTGTTCTTGGAAGTAAAATCCAGACAAAGTTCCCTAAAGTTGGGAAGTTGTTCTAAGTTGGCAACACACTACTATGGACCATTTGAAATCCTAGAGAAGATTGGTCATGTCACATATATGCTTGCATTGTCTGCATCCTTGTGTATTCATATTGTTTTCCTTGTATCGTTGCTTAAAAAATACGTATATTATGCTAATCATATTATCTATTGGAATGTGATTTGGATGGAACCAAAAGATGATTTTCGAGTGCGATCGGTTTGAATATTGGATCAGAAAATAAAACAACTATGGAATCAATCCATGGGGCTGGTAAAGGTCCAATGGATCTGGTACGGTCCTGAGGATGCAACTTGGGAGCGTGGGGATGCTATGCAGGTAGAGTATCCACATATTTTTTAAGACTTTTCAAATTTTGTATGTACATGTGTATATAATGCATTAAGGATAGTGTATAAATAAGTGGGAGGGGAATGTAATGTCCCTAATCCGAACCCCTTTGTAATTGTACATATAGGTTGGTGAGTTGTTAGTACCAATTGTAAATGTAAATGTACATATAGGATGGTGAGTCGTTAGTACCAAGTTTTGGTTTTGCGTGCACCTGAGTAGTGCGCGAGAATTGTTATCAAAGAAAGGGTGTGCACATTTCATAGTGATGTGTGCACTTAGGTAAGTGCACGTGGTTGCGCATCAAAGGAAGGGTGCACGCATTTCATAGTGTTGCACGCACTTGAGTAAGTGCACAGGGATTACCTGGAAGTGCGCATCAAGTCAGGTTATAGGTCGGAGATCCTATGAGGCAGGTTGTCAGGTCCATGAGTAGTCTCTCTAGGTGAGAGATTTGTTGTCGAAGATGCGGGTTATCAGGCCCATGAGAATTCTCTCCAAGTGAGAGTTTTGATGGGAATTGTTCCCTAGTGCATTGGGAATTAGTTGCAGGGATCTGAGACTTCATGTACGACTTGTTGCTGGAACCTTGGAAGGGAAGTGGGGTAGCCAAAGGAATGTTGAGGGGAGAAGGGGAACACTTCCTTGGGTGTAACATGCATGTGGGGAATGAGAGACTATAGTCTAGTTTCAGTAGTGGCAACTCATACTGAACAATTTTGTTGATTTTCAGACCTTAGCTTGGCATTAGGAACCCTTTTTCTCTGGTGGATTTAAGCCCCATCTTAGGGGTGTCATGTTGTTGAAAGTATATGAAAAACAGAGTCTATGGTTGGGAGGAACGTCTAAGTTCTGTGCACAATTGGTGACTTTTCATAAAAGATAAGTGTCTTTATGTGCTTGTCTCATTTACTATGTGCTTAATTATTTGTGTTCAGTATGGGTTTAATTATTGTATGTTGTTTCATATAACTAATTGTTGTTATTTTGTATAATGTTTCTTTCACATGTAAGTGTGGTGTTGATATTCAATATTTGTAGTCTTGCATGAGTATGACAGTTGTTGTCAGATATTCATGTTAAGTTAAGCTTATGATATTTGTCATGAGTCTCTGGGGAAAATTTAGAATGGTTGTGCGCATAGATAAATACTATGTGTGCACAAGAGGTTGGATTCACTTGTGTGCATATGGAAGCAATCTACGCGCACAAGGAAAATAAAGAATTGTCATGTGACATCAAAATGGTTGACGCACACAACAGAAATCACATGTTCAGAATGGATTATGCGCACAATAGTGTTCTGTGCTCAGTATGTTTGTGCACGCAGTTGTTTTGAGTTACTTCCGTTGTTATAAGTTATGTCAAAAGAGGAAATTTTGGGTGGCGTGACTGAACTTGGAGTTGAGTGCATTACTTCAAGTAATTTTGCGCAGACTAATGTTATAGAGTAGAATCTGTGCACTAGAATTTGGAGTAGCATTGCTCAGTAGTAAGCTAGGGATGTTACATTATGGTATCAAAAGCAGTTCGGTAATGGGGTACATTACAAAATCCTATGAAATAGGTGCATAATTCCTCAATTATATGGAAAGTTGTGAACTTGTCTTTCCAATTGATCAGTAATTGGTTGATATGAAAGGTGGGTAGAGGGGATAAATTCTAGATATGGATTGATCCTTGGATAGGTATTAAATTCCAACACAGACTACCTCTGTGGGTGACATGGGAACTCTGAAGAAAAGTTTTTTTTTTCACTCACATAGATTGTGAACTAGGAGAGGCCTATAAATTGGCAAAAAAAATGGCCCACCTGGGAGGAAATTGGATTGGAAAAGGATCTTGAGAAATCTTGGAAGTGATATTCAAATTCCCTAAAATATAACAATGTCAAACTAGGGTAAGATGGAAACTAGTCGTTACGGTCTCTTCACCTTCTGTGACTTATGCTCCTAAATTGTAATATAGATCTCTTGTTGAGGAAGTTTTGGTGGCACAACCTATTTGGTGGTGGAGAATAATATGGAATTTAAGGTGTCCCTCCAAGAACAAAATATTTATGTGGTTGGGATTAAACATAAAGGCTTCTACCTGGGAGGTTTTATAGAAAAGAAAAAAACTTTGTTGGCCCAGGATGGTGTAAATTATCCCAACAAGTAGAGGAAACTATTTATCACTTACTTCTGACTTGCTCCTTTACCAAAGAATTATGGAAATAAGTTGAAGCATGGTAGATCTAATACACACATGGGAAGGAGGAAGCATGGAAGAAGCCTTCAGATTTCGGTATACAAACAAGGATACAAACAAGAGAGAGATCTTCCACTCAATATAGCGTTGGTAATTTGGATCACTAAAAACTTGAAGCTTTTTGAAGGACAAGAGACTGTACCCTTGAAATGTGCAATTTAGTCTCTTAATATCCTAAATGTTTATCATTAGGTAGAGGAAAAATAAAAATGACTAAGAAAAAAAAAGTCATCAATATGGATATTCATTGGGCATACTTTGATGGTGCCTCTCAATGGAATCCTCCCATAGGAGGCTTGGGAGGAATTGTGTATCTCTCCTCAAATCACACAATAACTTTCAAATTTGGAATTGGGTAGGAAACAAATAACAATTGTGAATCGATGGCTCTCAAACCAACCCTCCAGTTGGCTCAAGAATATGGTGTTACACAACTTCAAATTTTTGGGGATTATTTATTGGTTATCCAATGGATTTGAAAGGAATAATCACTCATAAATTTTACTTTACAACCACTTTTAAATGATATACAAAAATAGATGACGACCTTCTCATGCATTTATTAGTTTCATATATACATGGACAAGAACAAGGTAGTAGATGGCCTCTCAAAAGAGGCAGTGGGGATAGATCATGGTATCTAGAACATCTCCATATTTCAGGTTGAACATGTTATAATATAATGGATGTGCTCATTTTACCATTGAAAATATCACTATTGTCACCCAACCATAGGCCGAAGCCACCCTCCAAGCACCTTAACCTTGACAAAGAATCACTCCGGAAGCAAACCCTAGGATAGATATCCA
Organism: Picea mariana; assembly: GCA_032191745.1. NCBI lineage: Eukaryota > Viridiplantae > Streptophyta > Pinopsida > Pinales > Pinaceae > Picea > Picea mariana. Next base: position 42,515 of record JASDQU010198535.1, read on the forward strand.
AACAAAGGATAGTGCACCTTTCCCCAAGGATAGCGCACCAACAAGAGATGATTAGATAGTACAAACCCTAGCCAAGAGATAGTCCAAGCCAAAATGGAATCTGCTAGCTGCAGCACTGCAATGGCAGCTCTCCTCCAAACCTGCGCACAAACTGGGCAAGTGTAGTGTGCACAAGTGTTGCTCCGCAATTCTGAGAATGCCTGCCAGAATGAATACTGGCCTCCTTTATTTATACTGATTCTGTCTAACTGCTTGGGCCGACTTCTCATTCTGGGTATCTATTTATTCAGTATATATTATTTCTTCTGGTCGACTTCTTCTCTTGTAGGCTAATAACCTAATATAAATTATCCTCTTGAGCCGACTTGAATTCTAGGGTTATTAGCCAACTCATTAGGGTTTCTTCTTGCTTCTCAGAGTATTCTATTCTCATCAGGTTTACACATGGAGGTAAATACCTCCCGCATCTACTATAATATCAACACTCCCTCCTAGCAAGGGAGGTATTACAGGTAATGGTCTTGAGCACAAAACATACCATTCACCCGGTAGCATCAACATGGTTGTATAGACTATCTCATGACTAGATCATGAGCACCATCATCACCATCAGTGTCATCAGTTGCATCATCTCTTGAAACCATACTCCATCTAAGTAATTAGACATGATATTGGATAAGTCACTCACTCCATAGAGTAACACAAGAACCATTCTTCTAAACCGGACATATGTCCTAGAAGAGTAAATGTCCTTGACCATTTTCCGTCTGGAAAATATCTGTCCATTGCTGATAATCATTTCCAACACTATTGATAGTCTTCAAGGCAATCAGAATAATATCATTCAATAGAACACAATTGTGTTTATCCATAGTATTACACAACTACAATCCAGTGGTACACTACCACACCAAGTAGCACACATATACTTGATCACAATCAGTGGAACACATCCACCATAGTAGCATGCATCTACTATCCAAAGGCATACAGTCTCCATAACAATCATCTGATATCAACCTGCACAGAAACAATGTAATGATATAAACTGAATCATCTGGGCCATTCTTCCACTCACATCTGTGAGATCTAGAAGAGCATCTGCCCTCAGAAAGTCAAACATCAATGATGAGCTATATGGACTATTATTCTCAAGCAAGGAAGAATAATTGTCTTGATTTCTAAACCTAGTCCATTCCCCACCCTGGGCCATTCCTCTGACACTAAACAAAATGTAACCTGGAGAGAATGAGTCCGCCCTAAGGAATGTCTGTCCCTGATTGTTGAACCTGGACCATTCCTCTGGCACTATACAAAGTGAAATCTGAAGAGAATGAATCTGCCCTAAGGAATGATTGTCCATACCATTTCCAAATGAAATGACTGTCCTACACCAACCTCCAAAACGGACCATTACCCATGTTAACCACAATGGTAAATCATTGTCTGGAGAGATGGGATAGTCTTCTTGAGTAACCCTCAAGAAGAGAGACTACCCTAGACCATTCCCCATGTTAACCACAATGGGAAATCGTTGTCTATGGTACATCAAAAATCCATCGAACCATTTTCATTACGAAATTGATCGTTCGATCTAGACCATTTTACGAATTGGAAAATGCTTGTCCGTAAAAAATCTCAAACCACTTTCCGAACTAGAAAGGAACTGCTCATCCTAGACCATTTTCGAACTGAACAATGATTGTCCATCAATAATTTTCACATCAGTTCTCCCTCCCAATCTGGGAGTCATATCTTCCCTTTTCAATAGGGAAGGCATCTACATGAGCTCCATCTCAAGTACACAAACTCTTTCATCTTTGATAGAAGCTTTACCAAAATTTTTGCTTATCTGTTCATTCGTGGAGATATGTATTAGAGAACCACTTTCTCCTTTCTGGACTTCATCATAGATAATGTAATGCTTAATTTCAAATGTGCTTCGGTCTGGAACACTGGTTTTCTCTGAAGGCTTCATGTAGCTCTGATCAATAGAGTATATCATTGTTGGATTCCTCTTGGTTCCTACTAGCTCACAACATCGTGGCAAGGGTCAAACTGGAACATATCTATGTGGCACTTCTTCTGTCATCCTGAGATCTTTGTCATGGATTGGAAATCCATCATCCTGATCTTCTGAGTAATCATTCTGAGAAAATATTCACCATGCTTTTGTTGTTCATTGGAGGTTCTCCATCAAGTTATCTTCTTCCATCTATATACAAGGGTCTCTTTCTCAAAGTCTTGAGATTGTTTTTCATACGCTCTTTGTTCAATTGTTCTGGAGAACAGTCTTTGCATTCATCCGATGTAGAACTCCAACCGTGGATATTGCGGATGATATAATGACTTATGTAGAGGTATGTCTGGTTTATTGGAACAAGTAATCATCATAGTCTTCTCCCTTCATCTAGGAGAACCTCTAGTTCTGGATCTTGCAATGCTTGCATATCACAACTTTCAGTTCCTCTGCTTGATTGCTTTTAGTGAGTTCACAACCGATTGGTAATCTTGTGATTCTTGATACAATGACTGGTTGTTCTGGCTTCTTTCTTTCTTGGGATCTTCATGTTCTTCCTAATGTTTTTATTTATCTCTTGGGTCCATGGAGTTTCTTATAGATTCCATGCCCTAAATATTCCACTTCTTCTTTTCATTATAGGATCACGGATGTGGATATATACTTCATCATCTTCAGTGGATCATAGGATTAGATCCCTCCTAATCCTTGCTTCATGTATCAGTGCATGTTTTTATTTTGGAAATATATAATCGGCTCCCTCTGTCTAACAGAGTCCATGCTTCCGTCTGGATCCTTATTGTCTTCTGCAAAGCATCATAAGTCTTTCTCCAATTTCCTCTTGATTTTTGACTTCTTTCTATCTTTGCTTCTTCTAAGTCTCTTCAAGATTGATTCTGATTTCGTCTTATCTTGTAATAGCTTCCACATGATTTGTTTGATGTATTTCATTCTTTCATGTGTATTACCTTGTCTTTATATAATGATAACAATCTTTATCTTTGTTGTTCTTCCATAGGTATAGTTATTCTTGGAACATATTTATCTTCTAAGAGATAGATATACAAGATATGTACAAAGACTATGCAAATAAGATATGTACAAGAAATATTGTTACCTTGTCTTAGAAGAAAAAGTCTTTCTCATCCTGCTTGATCTTCTTAGTAGGTTCCTTTTCTTCGGCAACTGATGATTCATGTGTCCCCTTCCTTTTCTTTATCTCAGGACAATGATTCTTGTAGTGGCCATGCTTTTGACAATTGGAGCATTGCATTTTTGAAATATCTTTCTCTTGATTTGGCTTCCTCCTTGAACCAAACTTCCTTTTGTTCCTAAAATTCTTGAATCTTGTTGTGAAGGCTTGATCATCGTACTTCTTTTGGGGTTTCTCTTTTTCACTGATCTTGGATTCTTCTTGATTCCGATCTAAACGGGAGGACTANTTTGTTCCTAAAATTCTTGAATCTTGTTGTGAAGGCTTGATCATCGTACTTCTTTTGGGGTTTCTCTTTTTCACTGATCTTGGATTCTTCTTGAGCACAGGAAGTCCAAATCTCTTCAAATGCAGGATACTCCTTCCTTCTGTTCATGCTTGTGGCAAATGCATCCCATGTCTTGGGAAGACCGTTGAGTACTATATTTACCAGTTCCTTCTATGAGATTATTTATTCAATAACTTGTAATTTATCTCTTAACTAAGATATCCTCACAAAGTATGATTTTATGTTGTCATCATCATTCATTTTTATGTCACGGAGCTCATTCTTTAGACTCATTACTTGTTCAATGTTTTCGATTGAGAAGAGGTTTGTTAGGGCATCGTACATCTTCTTCGATGAGTCAATATGGGAGATGTAGGGTATCAAGTGGTATTTTATAGATTCCACTACGATACTCATGGCATTGATGTCACCGTCTTTGAACTTCTCCATAACTACAACATTTTGTGGTTCCTTCTCTTTCCCTTCTTCAAATTTTGGTTCCACGATATTTCCTTTCATGATATCCAGCACTTTATTCTTGGCAAGGATGAGGTCAATACTGTCTTCCATGCTCTGAAGTTAGAATCTCCATATAACTTGTTTTCTAATTTCATAGAATAAGTCATGGCTGCTTTGACTTGGTCAACCCTAGATTTGACCAAAAACTCAAAATTGACATCTTGGCTTGTTGGGAGTACTAGGAGATGTGCTAGGCTAGAGTGCATTGGTATATCCAGAAATTAGGTCAATCCCTTCACTTAAGGTGCCTCAACGAGAGGATTAGGGTTTTTGCAACTGCAACTGCACCTGCTAGTAACCCTAGCGGTAGTGCTCTGGTGATTTCTCTTGCTAGAAACCCCAGCAACAGTTCTTCAACGAGCTTAATATCCTTATGGATATGTTTCCTTCCAGTGGTTAGACTGAATGAAGGAGGTGTGGGCCCATAACCTGTTAGAATATAATGGATTTTCTCATTTTACCATTGACAATATCACTATTGTCACCGAACCATAGGACGAAGCCACCCTACGAGCACCTTAACCTTGACAGAGAATCACTCTGGAAGAAAACCCTAGGCTAGATATCCAAACAAAGGGTAGCGCACCTTTCCCCAAGGATAGCGCACCAACAAGAGATAATCAGATAGTCCAAACCCTAGCCAAGAGATAGTCCAAGCCAAAACGGAATCTACTACCTGCAGCAGCTGCAATGACAACTCTCCTCCAAACCTACGCACAAACTGGGCAATTGCAGTGCGCACAAGTGTTACTCTGCAATTCTGAGAATGCCTGCTAGAATGAAGATTGGCCTCCTGTATTTATATTGATTTTGGCTAACTGCCTGGGCTGACTTCTCATTCTGGGTATCTATTTATTCAGTATATATTATTTCTTCTAGCCGACTTATTCTCTTGTAGGCTAATAACCTAATATAAATTATCCTCTTGAGTCGAATTGACTTCTAGGGTTATTAGCCAACTCATTAGGGTTTCTTCTTTCTTCCTGGAGTATTCTATTCTCGTCAGATTTACACATGGAGGTAAATACCTCCCACAACTACCATAATATCAACAGGACACACAGTTTATTTCCCCCATGCACCATGGTTATATATATATATATATATATTTATAATGGATTTTGATTCTATATCTACTTACTAAAGGAAGTAATTTTTCATATTTTTGTCTTTTTAAGTCATGCAACAACCATGATTTTTTGAAATTTAATAATATTTGTTTCTCTTCATAAATGACGGGATAATTAAAAAATGTGCTTTTTCTTGAAGGGTAATTTTTGAATTACACTTCTATGATAAAAAAATTTAACCCCTTAGAAGGGTTGATCTAAGCATTCAATTTTGATCACCGATAAGAATGATAGTTAATAAATAAAAGGCCTTAGACATATCGAATGCCTAGTGTGAGAAAGATTTACATCAATTGTTATTTTCTATTCTCACACTCATTTTATATGGTTTTATAAGAAAATACTATCCTCTCCCATGGATCTCACCATCATTACACCCTTATGATATGATCATAAGTGATGTAGGAGCCTCACCATCCTCCATCCAAGTTTCAACGACATGTGAAAATAAGAAGAGATCAGTGATACAATTTTCCAGCCTCAAGACTACCCTAAATCATCTAATCATCTAGATTTCATTCGACAACTATGCTTTCTATAATTTGATTTAAAATAGAGAGTCAATTACTTGTTTTTAGCTTTATGATAGATTGTTATTCATTTGGTCCTCCCTCAAAATTGACAATTTGTTTTCTCCCTAAGACATTTTGGGAGAGTGAATGACCGTGCAACTTTGGCCCTAACATTTTGTGGGGTTCCTTTGATATCATCCCTAA
>JASDQU010198537.1:15667-28205 GCA_032191745.1 Picea mariana
ATGGAAGGCCAAAGATCAGAGATATTTTGTCGTGACATGGAAACCCAACCTCATTTTGTATTTTCTGGCACAAATCCCGATATACGCAAGTTGTAGTGGAGCAGAAAGCGTATATGGATCTTGCAAAGAAGTTAGGGAGCGTATATGTGGATATATATATATTTTTGGCTCTGGATTTATCAAAAAAGGGATTGATAAGTCTGCATAGGGAAATGGAAAAGGCCCTCTGTGCAATATAGAAATGGTGAGACAAATCTTGATATAACAATCATAGTTGATACTGATTGACTTAAGTTGCAATGTTGCATTCCTTGAGGGTTATGTCACATTGCAATATTCATCAAAAGGTTTTTCATGTTGTGATGTTCATCAAGGGTTATGTTGGATTGTGATGTTCCTCAAATATTACATACAATTCTGACATTGATATCTAGTTAAAGAAGGAAATCTCACAACAAAACTTAATAATATTCAGTTATATTAAGAGATTGACTTCAATATTATGTCATATTACAACATTAAGAGGTTGATAATATGGTTATGTTGCATTATGAAATGTATGTTTGCTGATTTATGTTGAATTTCTATGTTCCTCAATGGTTATGTCAAATTATGACTTTCATGAAGGGATATGCCGCATTGTGTCAAACACCAAGAGTCATGTTGTGATGTTCATCTTGTAGTAATATATTTCAACTATGGTTGACTTTGGTTCAATATGGTTGATCATATTTATCTTGGTTGAATTAAGTTGAATTTATACATTCCTTAAGTGTCATTTCACATTGAGACATTCATAAAAGGGTACGGGACATCATGATGTTCCTAAAAGTTTATGTTCGATTGTGTCATTCCTCAAAGATTACATACAGTTCCTACATTGATACCTAATAAAAGAAGAAAATGTCACATTACAACACTTATTAATGTTATATTAAGACATTGGCCTTAATATTATGTCATATTACAACACTAAGAGGTTGATAACACAATTATGTCACACTACAAAATCCAACTTGGTTGATTTATGCCAAACTGATGTTCATCAATGGTTATGTCATCTTGCGACATCCATCAATTTCTATGTTACATTACAATGTTCATGAAGGTTTATGTCAGATTAAAACATTTATAAAGGGTCATGTTCAATTGTAACATTCCTCAATGGTTATGTCGCATGTGAGTTCATCTTGTAGTAATATATTTTAACTATCACTAACTTTGGTTCGCTATGGTTGAATACAATTGATCTTGGTTGACTTAAGATGCATTGGTACATTTATTTATGGCTATGGCACATTATGACATTCATCCAGGCGTATGTTGCATTGTGATATTACCCAAGGGTTATCTTGTATTGATACATTCCTCAAAGGTTGCATACAATTCCTACATTGATAACTATTAAAAGAAGGAAATGCCATATTATTGTGTTTCTTAGTGGTTATGTCACATTGTGACATTCATCAAAGGTTATGCTACACTGCGACATTCATCAAGGGTCATGTTGGATTACAAAATTCCTCCATGGTTATGTCACATTGCAATTTTCATCTTGGAATAACATTGCAAGTAGGATTACTAATTATATATATATGAGTATCCACTAAGATGATGATGATGATGGTGGTGATGGGGATGATGGTGATGATGATGAACATCCACTGAGACGATAACTGGTCTATCATAGATGATGATGAATGTCCATTGAGAACATAATTGGTCTATCATACCTTAAGGAAGATAAGAGAATATTTTTTTAGTATCTTATTTCTATGCTCAAAAAACATTAAGAGAAATGTTCCAAGATCACCATTGTTTTGGTGACTTATGAGGATAGAAAGGTCAATATTGTGACATGTATTTTTAAACTGATATCTAATTTGGGTATATGTAAGGTACTCGAGGAGAAAGTGTTTTTCATATTCAACCCTCTTAGTATCACAAAGATGATAGATTCTTGTGTCCCATGGTGTTTTTAGAATTTTCTAATTCCTAGTTTCTCTATGTAGCTCATGGGAGTTGGTTCATATCTTAGAAATATTGATTTTCATCTTTGCACTAGTTAGAAATGAGAGATACTTTTGATCTTCTAGATTATGGTTGAACCTCTCCTTGTAGTACCTTATTTTCATTTTATCTTATAATTCTTTATTGCACCATAGATTCTCTAATTTAGATGTAATAATAATTTTGATATTATCGGTATTATGCAAAATGACATCTTCATGTATTCCCAATGATTTAGCCAAGACTTGGCATCTTGATTCCATCCCTTCTTGAGTTGCTAGTAGTTTTGACTAGAGTTTAAAGAAATTTTAGGGAGCCTCTTGTCATCCATGTTGTTTATCTTGTTATTGTACAATGAGTACCTAATCATGGCTATGCACTAAATAGGGGAAAGGCTTGCTTCAATGAAGAAGATATGATAGGTTGTATTGCCTTTAATTTTTAGATTATGAGTTATCAAATTCTTTTGGATCTCCTCTATATTTCTCCAAGATTATCTATAGATACTACATCCCCAAAATTCACATCCATATAAGATAACTGGAGTGACAAGAGGCATTAAAGAGGAGTTTTTGTTTATCCCATAGACAAAGGTCTGCGAATATACACTTTTTTTCAAGTCCATAATAACCTTTCCACCATTTGTTGGCACCTAAGGTTTGAAAAAGGTTGTGTGTGAGCCACAACTTAGCATTGTGTGTGTGCTCAAGAATATGCACTATGTGACGCCAAGTTTTAGATTCTACATCAACCAAGGATTTACTGTGCATGCCAACCCATTTTGTACTATGTGCATCAAACCATTTTTGTTGCAGAAACTCATTTTGTACTACAAGCAAGGACTTAAAGAAAACACATGCAAGCCATATCCAAAAATATCTTCAAGAATAATTGTAATAGATTGTGTAACTGTAACATCCCGCTCTTGCGATCACATGTTATTGAATTATTCTTTGAGTACACTTGCGTGCAAGTGATCCAGTTTTAGTATATGGTTGTATGTTCGCTTATGGATTCTTATGATGATGTTGATGGATTATGATGTTATGTTATAGGATATCTATGTATTGACAGATGCTATTGACAAGTTTCCCCTAAGTGTGTCGGACACTTGACAAATTGAGGATGTTGATGGCATCAATGGACCTCCTTGGACTCTAGATCGAGTCAGAGAGTGGATTATAGTGGTTTGAGTATTTTATTTATGCATATGTGACATAAGATTGGGTATATTATGATGTTGTTTATGGATCATTGACATTATTTCGTTGATGGATGTAGGATGAAGATTGATTTCTAATCAGACTCACATAAGGAGTAAAGGAGCCATGCACACAACTACTAAATATTGAGGGAGTAGTGTGGCAACACCCTTGTCACAGCCTACTAGTACTCCCGCCATGGCTCGAATTGTAGGTTAACGATTACCTAGTTCGAGAGATCCACGATGTCCTGAGGGAAGAATGATATAGTCGTTCATAAAGATTCTAAGGGGCATGCAATGAGTCAGGGTCCTTATTCCTTAGAGGCCCTTAGTCTCTCACAAGGTCGTTGGAATGGAGTATTGACTCCAAGGGTTGGACAACTACCAAAACCAATCAAAGGCGAGTGACACCCTTGGAGCACGTAGTGTGTCTTGAAGGGCATGTCGCGTAATTAAAATTTGAATCAAAGATGAGTGGCACCCTTGGAGCACAGAGTGCGTCTTGAAGGGCACGTCGTGGTTTAAAAAGAAATGAGTCAATGAATCTAGGTGGCCTAGAAAACTTGAGCGAATGTTAATCCTTATAAAATCTTGAGCACTTGCCAAATTAATTATTTGATTAATTAATTAACTAAAGAATGAATTTATTAAGAATAATCCTTAAGGGTTTAGGAATTTGCAAATAAAGTTTTAATTGAGCCTTAGTCTAAGTGAGTGAGAAGAGTAAAAAATAAATTTTTAAATTAAATAATGAGGGGATGAAATAAATCAAATTAAGAACCAATGAAAATAAAAATAAATCTAAAGAGTGATTTAATACACTTTGTGCAAGTAAATACCAAATTAGAAATTTAAATAAGAAAGGAATAAAGCATACAATAATGTTTAAGCATTAAAAGATATCTAGAGTCTAGTCTAACTAGAGAACTTTCCTATTTTAACTCAACTCCATTTTAGAAAGGCGTTAGTCATAAATGAGAAATAAAGGGAATAAAGGGACAATTAGGAGAAATTTTAGGAGAACCTTTAGGATGGGTGAGAGAATTTGACATTTAATTAAATTAAATTGTGGATTTATTAGTGCAACTAAGGGAACGTGTGACAAGTGTATGGGGGGAATAATTCCTAATTAAATTAAAACAAAAAAAAATTAAATTTGCAAATGGAAAGTTGTCACTAAGGAAATTCTATAAAACAAATGGCTGAGATGCGGAATGGGATGACTGGTTATGAGTAAGGTTATACTACAAAAATTATGACTCGTTTTACTTGTGAGAGTTGGGATACCCAACGAGAGAGAGAGAGAGAGAGAGAGAGAGAGAGAGAGAGAGAGAGTGGTGGCTCTACATTGCGAGGCGAGCTGTGAGCTCAAGTATTCTGGTTGTGTGCGCGTGGCCCCTTTGCAGCTCGGGGAGCTAAGGGGGAATAAGAGTACCCCTAGTGTTTCCTGGGAGGTATCGATGAAGTATAAATGGTTAGAAAGAATATGAAGGAAGGGAACGCTCATCGCCAAGGATCGTCATCAATCCTATATTCGTCGGTCACGGTATTTTCTTTTGAGTTGCGATGTATTAAGTTTTTTTTGTATTTTCCTTTGAGTTGCAATATATTAGTTGCTTATTGTATATATATTTTTGGGGTAATATCTACCTTATTGATTTCTAGATTGAGATTTCATTAAGGATTTACCTATGCGTTTTGATTATGGAGTTTGTTTTTCCTTGTACCAAGTCACCCTTTTCTCTTGGCGTTAATCCCTCTTAACCTTTGCGTTGATGGGGATATTACAACCCAACATTTTAATTCCTTGCTCAACGGTTTTATGCATACATTCTCTATGTTTAATTCCTTCCATTTCTCCCACAACCAATCCTCTCACAATCAATCTTCTCACAATCATCCTTTTGTCAACCAAGATTTGAATATTATGAATACTATAAAAGGAGAAAATTTGTCTGCAAGACTTGAAATAGGAGAAAAATGAAGTGTCAATACCCAAAGAAATGCTATCTATGCAGAAACAAGATAGATGAAGATGAATAAGGCACTTCTTTCTCTTTGGTTGCATTCACCGGTCAATAAACTGGTGTTGCAATCTAAGTTAGATCTCTCTGCTATTTTTGAGGGATTGTTGCGAAATAAATTTTGAAGTAGAGGAGGGTGCCCTGACAACAAGAGGAATTGTGCCCTTTCTCTGGGGGCTAAAACGCTTCAATTGGTGATGAATAACAACCTCCAATAGATGGTAATTTCCAACAACAATGAAAGCGCATCCAACCTTCCTTTAGAGTGAGAATGCATCAGCTCATAAATATTTTTTTGGGGAAATGCACTGGCTGGAGCCTGTGTGTGCTACGCGCATTAGTCCAGGATAAGAAATGGTGGTGCCTGCGATTTTGTAATTCAAACTCTAATATTTTTTGGCATTAAACCAACACCTTGTGTGTTGGGAAACCTCCCATCGTTTCTTTGGTAACCCTGTGATTTTCATCCTTTAGACATTTCTCGGTGTGATCAAGAAGGGAATGCTCTGCATTTCCCTTTTTAACCTCAACGAATTGATACTTTAGTCTCTGCGTTTATTTTCCTTTTATATTCAACATTGTTTGGGACTGGTTAATCCTCTGACTTGGTTAATTACCCAGCGAATTTTCACCCCCCCTTTGCGTTTGGCCAGTTTTAAACTTATGCATTTCTCAAATCACCCAGAAATCCTTAACCCCTTGAGTTTGGTGTATGCTAAGTGTGTCTGCATTTTTTCTTTTGGTATATGAATAATTCTGAGATGATTAAACGCCTTTGCATTTACATGCATTTTCTCCTAGCAGTGTTAGGCTCCTGGCTTTTCTCCTTAAAATCTGTTGCATTCTTTTGGGAGTGTGTGAATTGCCCAGTAGGAGAATCTCGGTGCATTCTTTTTCCTCAGACCCTCTGCGTTTTTCTAGGAGGCATTTGGTCGGGGTTTACCCAAACGTTTTTGAAAATCATCTCTGTTTATGACATTTAATTTCACCTAGAATTAGTGTCCCTCATGGTGTTTTTCCTTGAACTCCTCTGTGCAATGCACATATTTCTGTTTGAGCGATGGGTGAACAATAAACAAGGAACGATGATGAAATCTATTATGATATTTTGAATTATAATAAATCTGTATAGTTTTCTAGGAAGGAAGAGGAAAGGAAAGACAAAGTGAAATGGTATGGTATTGTATTTTTATATTTTAATGGGAATATTTAAAAGGGACTCATAGTATTTATGTTTTTATTTTGGGTTTATTTTTATTTTTGTTGAAAAAGGGAGTGAGTAAAATTTTGGTTTATATTTTTTTTTTACGAGGGACAGTAAAGTTTAAATAGAGATGGGAAAAAGTATATAAACATTAAGTTATTTTAAGGTTTAAATGATATAGTATGGTATATTTAGAAAACGTTTGATCTGTTATATTTTTATTCTTTTTAATTTAATGATTTTAGAAACTTAGTTTAATATTTTTGTTAAAATTGTAATTTCAGATTTATGAAATTATTGTTTTCAATGCATGCATAGATGAATTTAGCACTCATCAATATTTTTATTGCAATTTAATTCAAATTTGCAATTTCAGATTTTTGATATATTTTAGACCAAAAATGTCAATTTAATTTCATGTTATTTTGAGTTACAATATAATTTGTCATTATTATTTATTCAATATATTTATTTTAGTAATTGTAAATTTTAATGTATATTATAATGATACTTGAAAGAGTGATATTATAATGGTACATAAATATAGTGATGTATAGAGAGGTCGTGGAAAGATAAGATGTAGTTACATATATTCCATTTAACCTAGATAGATCACTTTTAAGATAGATAGATGAATTACTTCAGGATTGATTTTATGAAGATAAATTGGTGGATCCCTTGGCGCCTTGAAATCATGGTGATGCATGATTAATTTGGTAATTAATTTACTTGCGCGCCTTAAATAAAGTTGACGTGTGATTGCATGTATTCTCATGTGCCCTGAAATTAATAGATTAGATTACTTTTTGCACCTCAAAATTTAATTGATAATTATATTGCGCCATGGTTAATGATTGACTCGAATGATAAAGTGATTAACTTACCCTGCACCATTAAGTACCATTGATGCATGATTGTTAGTAGTTAGATTGTGTTTCTCAATGGACCTTGATGACGCATAAATGTTTACGCTTTTTGAATTAATCGCAGGCATTGTAACATTGTTGATGTGTGATTTCCTAAGTGCTTAGATTAATTGTGCATGGTAATGATGTTGATTTATGTTTAATTCAGTATTTAGATCACGCGTGCACCTTGGAATTGTCAGTGTTTCATGGAAACCTGGACATGAGATCTAGCTAAAGAAAGCACAAACAAAGATTATGAAGAAAGGAAGAGAGATTCAACATGGAAGAATGAGAAAATATATTCACACTACTCCAATGAGATGATGATTGATACATACATCATGATCAATATAATACAATGAATGAGTGGAATACACTCATATATAGGGAAAAACATTCCATAATTAAGAAAAGAAATCAAACAGGTAGGTTTCCTTAGGAATGCATGCATGCATAATAGTGATGGTAAAAATAGAAAGTCTAAAATAGAACTAGTCAGTTAACTCCCACTAAACTAGTGTGTCGAAAATATAAATTTCTCCAACACCCCCCCTAAACATCACTATGGAGTAAAAAATGAGTCCCGACTACTAGGCCATTTTAGGTATTCATGTACAATACAACTAATGAACACTGAATAAAAGTGAGGAAAGAGGGAAAACCACTTGGGAACAAACCCCCCCCTCAAAAGATAATGTATCAAAAGAAGAAAATGTCAGTTGCTAGACAACTGTGTTCTTCATTGCAAGACGATCCCACAAAGTCTGAAACTTCTGCTCAGTGAAAGTCTTCATGAAGATGTAGAAATTTTTATGGATCTGATGAAGTCCTTTGGAAACATGTTGGGCCTTGTACCTCTTGATCCTGTGGACCCATATGCACATGAAAATATTCCTTTCTGGTGGACGTGGAACCATATTCCAAGTATGGTTCTGTAGGAGTGAGTCAAACTCCTTCTTCATGGTTTCTTTCCATAACGGATTTCCCACAACCTTATTGTAGTTCTGTGGATCAATATATCTAACCATATAGAATTGCATGGGCATTGCAGGTTCCGAAGTTGAAAGTACATGAGAAGGCTCCTCATGCTGAGATTTAGTCATCCTCGAATCCAATGGATTCCCTGCAAGGTTGCTTGCTAACTGAAGTGTGGTATGTTCCTTCTTGGGCATCTGCTGAAGCTTTGGCATTGGCTTCTTATCTGGTTGTACTACCTTCTTTTTTCCATGTACAAAATATGAGTGTATGGAATCATCTCTGATGTCTAAAACTGATGGAAGAACAAGAGTATATGCATGTTGCACTGGAGGTGCATGCAAAGTGTTCTCCTTATATGTAAGTAGAATAGAGGATTCATCGTCAGAAAACTTAGTGAATTTATACAACCTTGACTTGTGATCCACCTCACCAATTGCAATGATGGAATTGTCATGCATGTCAATTACTAAAATTCAATCTGATGTAAATTCAACCTTTTTACCTTTCTAAGTGATCTGATAAACTGAGAGCAGATTCATAGAAAGCTTTGGAACATGTAGAACATTCTCAAAACTACCATTGTGGAGTTCCACTCTTTCTTCTCCTGCTACTTCTACTGGAGTATCATCCCCCATGAGAATGGGTGTCTTGAGCATGGACTCAAGGAAGAGAAAAATTTCTCTTTCGTTGCCATATAATGGGATGCACCAGAATCTATAATCCATGAATCAGATGAGGAATTAATTGCAACCAGAGAATGATGATTACCTTTCTTAGGATCGGGATCTTCTTCCTTTTGCTTCTTGACTCCCTCTGGAATGAAGTTTCCAAGGTTGTTCTGTTGAATTGCCTGTGACATAAGATCGATTTGTTTCTTCATGCATGTGGATTCTTCATGATTCAGTTTATTGCAATATGTGCACTGCTTTCCCTTCTTCTTCTTCTTGGAATCTGAAGAGTCTCTGGAACCTAAAGAATTGTTGAAGGGTTTGAAATATCCCTCCTTCCCATTATGTTTGGATGACCCTTTTCCATCATGCATGGTGAGTGCATATGCTTTGGTATCTTTCATGAGGCCCATATGTATGAGTTTTGTTTTCTCTCGTGTAAGAAACTCAATGAACCGAGCCAATGTAGGCATTCTCCAATTTGTTCCAAAAAGACATCTACTAGAATGGAAATTGGAGACATATACAACATATTCTAGTCCTAGCTTGACCAATATTGTTAGAATAAGTTGTTTCTCTTGTGTAGACTTATCAATACCACATTCACCCAAGCTAGTAAAAGATTTAAATTTAGTAAAAACATCTTGTATATTATCAAAACTTTTAGGGCCTAAGGTATTCAACTCTACCTCAAGCATATGACCTTACATCTCATCCTGCTTTCCAAAGAGTCCTTCCAAGGTGGTCCAGATCTCGTTTGGAGTATTGCATGCGGCAACATGAAACCAAAAATCAGTGGAAATTAACTCAAGAAGTAGTCCTATGGACTCATCCTTCTGGTTCGACCATCTCATCTTCTCAATCGCTGATGTAGGTTCTGTTTCTATTGCTATCGTCAAATTATACAATCCTTTCCTTCTGAGTTGGAATTCATCCTTGGGCTTCCAATCAAAATAATTGTATGGTGTGAGGATTACCACCAAGTTTGACTGTATAAAATTTGTTCTATTCATCTCTCCTACTGTTTCTAAGAACCCCTAAAAATTTACTCTCAATCTGCAAGTGAAAAATTAAGAAATCATGACAGAAAGGGCACTTTAAGTGAAAATTCGTATCAGTTTCAGAAGATGATCTTGTGACTTACTTTATGAGAAAACGGTGACGAATCTCGCTAAACGGTTCAAAACCCACTTCCAAAATGGGTCGATTTACTTTCCACATAGGTCGTTTCCTCAAAAACATAATATTTTGGGAGAAATGAATGTAGAAAGGTACGACCATAGATTCATATAAGTTTCAGGAGGCTATTTTGAGGCTTACTTTCTGAGCAAACAGTGAGAAATCTCGCCAAACGGTTGAAAACCCACTTCCAAAATGGGCCGATTTACTCTCTAAGCTGGTCGTTTCCTCCAAAACATAACATTTTGGGAGGAATAAATGTTTAAAGGTACGATCATGGATTCAGCTCGCCGAAACCTCGATTTTCCATATTCTTTGGCTTGTCCGGCTTGCTCCAAGCAACATAGCTCTGATACCATGTCAATGTTTCATGGAAACCTACATAGGATATCCAGCTAAAGAAAGTACAAAAAAATATTATCAAGAAAGGAAGAGAGATTCTGTTGGATTACTGAGAGGGGGGGTGAATTAGTAATAGCGTAATTATAATCCATTTTCTTCAAATGTTATATAAATGTAGAATTATTATCCAATAGTGAGCAGTAAAAAATAAACAATCACATATATACACAGTACACCAGTGTTTTACGTGGAAACCCAAATCTAGAGAAAACCACAAAATGTTTTTTCTTATATGTCTTGAAGAATTACATTCATTGGAAGCACCAACTTCCTTTGTTTTCCAGCTGCAACTAGAAGGAGGCTCCAATCCCCTAGTTTCTCAGGCTACAAACTAAGGGAAGCTCCAACTCCCCAATTCTCTGGCTACAACCAGAAGGAGGCTACAACCCCCTATGTTCTTCGGCTACAACCGAAAGGTGGCTACAACCACCAGTCCTTGCCCCATCCTACCACCCTAAAATAGAAGTAGAATGATGGAACCACTGTCACACTATCACTGTGAGATATACCGTTGTAAACCTGTACCAATAAATCTGAACCATGCATCAACCTGTACCTCAACTTGTACCATAAACAAGTGCATCAACCATGCATCAACATGTACCAAACAACCTGTAATCAACCTGTACCATAAAAAAGTGCATCCAACCATGTAACAAGTATGTACCAATCATGTGTCAACTGCTCATCAACTATGACTCATCAGTATGTACCAACGTCATCAACTATACACCTCATGTATGTGCCAACTCATCAACTACTTGTATCAACCATGTACTCAGCATGCACCTCAACTAAAATCCCTTATCAATTTCATCATCCAAATCTGATTTGTATCTCCATAATAGACCTGGTGTATATAATTACATTCCTGCAAACCTTCCTTTACTTTAACAACAAGAGACTAGCATTTTCATCAAACTTTTCTTTAGTCTCACATGCCTAGTTTTGGATTAGTCAACAACCCTAACTTGAAGTAATCATAACTTTGAACCTGTAATGTATAAATATCTGAAACCAATACACAATGTTCTTCAGTTTGTTTTATGCAATTCCTCCTGGTGTCACTACTTGGAACCTCTCAGAAAAGGATTTATAGCAAAAATGACACACCTTGCTGAATTCTGGTTTATTCTAGAAAGTGACCTTGTAAGGCGTGCCCCACATGAAATATTCGTTGAATTGATCTAAAACTATTAAAAAACATACTACAAAATGTACCCTAACCAACACATTTGTTCTCATTGAATTTGGATCTGTTATGTAGAAGTTATGACGTTTTTACCCGAAACACCTGTTTTTGACTAGTTTCAGGACTAGCCACAAACCCTATTTTCCATGGAGTGTAACTCCCAAAATACAATGATACACAAGCTGATTTTTTTACCATGGATAATTGGGTATGTTTTCTCAATGTCATAGAAATTTCATGGTATGAATCATTATATAAAACAAGTTATAGCGAAAATGGTGATATGACCTGTAAATAACATACCTTAGAAAGCACCATCAAAAGAATTTATCCTTCCTTGCATTTCAACCTTATTTTCTTCACCATACCTTAGAAATTAGGCTTATATATCCTTGGTTACCTTAGATACCTATAGATATTCAATATTATCAAGTGTAATTAAAATGAGAGAGCCTTGCCTCTTATTTATACTCTCCAAGTAGCTTCCTTAAAAACATCTTCTAGGTCACTTGGCCTACTTTTCTTATTTTAGGGTTAACCCACTTCTAATTTCTCCATTAAATTTATTATTAAAATAATTTATTTTGTATTCATTTTGAATTATAATACACTCATCACTTCACTTTATTATTTACCTTTTAAAATCTCTTAAACCACTTTGACTACTTTGACCTTTTGGGGCTTCTAGATGACATATGAGGGTCCTCCAACTTCGTAAGGCCATAACTCTCAAACCATGAGGAGTTATGTGACATTCCACATACCACCA
>JASDQU010198541.1:0-19395 GCA_032191745.1 Picea mariana
TCCGTTATCATTTTATTCGAGAATTGGTAAATGAAGATGTAATCACTGTAAAATTTTGTAAATCAGCAGATCAACAAGCTGTATCTTCACAAAGCCTTTGGGCACAAAAACATTTGTATCACTCAGATCTAAGCTGAGTGTTGTTAGGTTAAATTATTGTCGTGCTCCAACTTAAGGGGGTGTGTTAGACGAATAAGTTGAGCAAATCGCTCCTTTGATTAGTTTAGTTAACGGTCAATTGTTTGGTTTCTTGTTTTCATCGCTGAGTGAACTGTTAGACGCTTCGTTGTTTACGAATCATTTCCTTGCATGTAATTCCTTTTATATATCAATTCAAATAATGAGATCCGTGTGGTGTTTTGCGCTATTCTGTTCTGCGGTTCTGTTAAAATAGTTTTCTGTTTTCTCTGTTCTATCAATCCGTTTTTCTGTTGCCGTAGATTTGTTTTCAATAAGGATATATTTGCAAATCTTCAAGATAGATCACGAGAATCAATGTTCTTGGGTGACGACTGAACCCATGAAGTAAAAGGAATCAGTAAGTGTTGTTACTGACCAAAATATGGATGTTAAGTTCGGCAAACTCAATTGTACTCTCATTGACCTTACGGATAATAAGGTGATTTGCAATGGACTCAGAGATGGTGGTCTATATAAATTAATTGTAGGTATTGTTGAACATAAAGCGTTGGTGCATGACGATGGATCACTAGTAGAGTTGTGGCACAAGATGTTGGTCATTTAAACCTTGACAGTCTCAAGAAAGTCTAGAAAATGGGAGGTATACCACAATTTAATGTTACCATAGGAGGTGTATGTGATGTTTGTGTCATGGGAAAGCATCGTAGAGATCCCTTCTTCACAAATGATGAGAAAATTGTGAGTAAACTATTAGACCTTACTCACTCTAATGTGTGTGGACCGATGAGTACTCTTTTTATTTTTGGCTACGTGTAATTTGTTAACTTTATTGATGATTATACTAGGAAGTGTTGGATTTATTTCATGAAACATAAAAGTGAGGTGTTTAATATATTGTGTGAATTTAAATCATATAAAATCAAATAGGTAGTAGCATCAAGATATTAAGGAGTGAAAATGGGGGAGAGTACAAGTCTCATGAGTTTATGGACTAGCAAAAAGGGAAAAACAAGAGCATTATTGAAACTGTGTGGTGCATGTTGGAGAAATTTGGTATGCCATGGTTCCTTTGGGTAGAAGCATGTCTTAATGTTGTGCACAAATCGAACACGTGTCTTCATAAGTCATTGAGAGAATTTACACCCGAGGATATATTTTCTGGAGTAAATCCTTCTGTGTTTGGTTCTCCAACATATACTTATATACCTTCAAATAGGCGAACAAAACTTGAACCTACCAACAAAAGAGGTGCGTTTTTTGGGTATGGTGATGATCATAAAGGATATTAATTTTTATTCCTAGTGAAAGAAGAACCATACTTTGTAGGGATGTTATTTTTGATGAATTTGGTTATAAAATGACATCTAACACTCTTGGTATGGAAGTGCAACGAGATGTTCCAAAAGCCAATGATAAAGCATATGACAAGGAAAATAAAGGTGTCATAAGCGATGACATAAAGTAGGATCAATCATATGAAGTGACTGAATAACATGAGGAACATCAAGTGGAAGCCAATGACTTTCCTGTGTGGATAAAGAGACTAGAATAAGGCTTGAAAGATGAAGACAAGCCATAATTTTCTTCTCCCACGAGATCTTCACGACCTAGAGTTCCAAATAGAAGGTATGAAGCTAATCTTACTGCATTGATGAGTGACTTAATTTATTTTGAGCCCACTACATTTGATGAAGCTTCAAATTCTAGATAGTGGATTGAAGCTATGTAGGAAGAATATGACAACATCATGAAAACAATGTGTGAGACCTAGTTCCACTTCCTAAATTAAAGAAAGTCATTGGAAGCAGATGGATATTAAAATTGAAGCATTAAGCTGTTGGTTCATCGAGAAGTATAAGGCAAGATTTGTGGCAAAACGATTTAGTCAAAAGATTGATAATGACTGTGATGATACCTTTTCCCCCATTGCCGGTATACTACCATAAGGAGTGTTCTTTCCTTAGCTTCTAGTAATAATTGGAATCTTCATGAGATGGATGTGAAGATTTCTTTCTTAAATGGTATCTTGCAGGAAGATGTCTACATACAACATCCACATGGATTTGAGGTTCTTGGTAAAGAAGATCTTGTATGCATATTGAAGAAGGCCTTGTATGGTCTTAAACGAGGTCCTCGTGCATGGGATACTAATATTGATGAGTGGTTTCAAGAAAAAGGAGTTAAAAAATAATTTTCTAATGCTAATCTATACTTTCTACATGATGGTGATAGCATTGCTATTTTTGTTTTGTATGTAGATGATCTTATTTTAACTGGAAATGATGATGGTTTAATTCTTTGGTTGAAAAATGAATTGTGTTTAAAGAATTTGAACTAAATGATTTGGGTACCCTTCATTATTTCCTTGGTTTAGAAGTATGGCAAGGTTTGTTCTGACTCAAGATAAATATGCTATGGAGGTCTTAAAACGATTCAAAATGGAGAATTGTAAACCCATCTCCACACCCATTGTTATAGAAAATTTTGCTTCACCCCATGCAACTTTCTTGGATGGACTTTCCATTTCCCTATGCAGACTTGAAGTCTCGTTTTGTACCTTCCAGAGCCAAAAAATAATATTTTTCCACATATATGCGCCCTACCAGTTAGACAACATGTGTATACGTAGGTTGCTCCATTACAGCCTGCGTACATCGGGTTTGGTGCTCAAAATTAAAAATTGTGTTAGGTTTCCATGTCACATCACGGGATCCATGATCCTTGACCTTCCATATACTGGAAACATTCCGACTTGACCCTTCAGTCCCATTTGAAGGCTATAAATTGGTCCATATCCAAGCAGTGGAAAGAGAGAATTCAACTTTTGAGAGAAAATATACTCTAGAGAAATTTCACTTCACATTGGGTCTGCATCCCTTTATCCTTAAAAGTCTGAACACATTGTTCAACCCCCAAGCTCTTCCTTCTTTGATGGATAACCTCATTGTCTCCTTCATATGAGATTTCCTTTGGTGGAGGATTGAAGTGGTGGAGGCTCAACTCGATGGACTTAGTTTCTTGGTTCTGATGTGTGTCGTTACATAAGTTTATTATTTATACACTTATGTTGATCATTTTTAATAGAAATACTCTTTTCTCCTCCAATTGATATCTTGCAAATATTTGAATTATTATTCCATAGGCGTATTTGTCATGAATGTTAATGGATTATGCTATTTTATATGCTAACATTATATATTATCACCATTTGCTTATGTATCTTGATTGTTGAGGAAAAGTTGCAGGTATAAATATTTGAGTTGCGTGCTCAATGATGGTCTTCATCAAACGTCCAGACGAGGTAGGATCTTGATCTTGTCATGTTAGCATTTCATTTATATAGCATACTTGGGATTAGAGTTGATTTCTGCATGTCATTCCATCTGTTGTGGTTTACCCCATGCCATAGAGAGATTTTCCTCGTAATAGAATTGACGACCATACTAGGGATTGATCTTCTGTTTGGGGTTTTGAGTGTTTTTCTCCTTGGCTTGCTCTCTGTTAGCTTGAGTTTCCTTGTCGCCTGATTGCTTGACAACCTATTTTTACTTTGCATGTGAGTTTCTTGGATTAATCCTTGCCTTGGAAGTGTTTTACTACATACACATGTTTTTCCCTTAACAGACGCACACATACGCGAGTTGTCCTTCTATAGGATGCATACATACACGAATTTTTCTCAAATAGTCACGTACATCAACTTTTTAGGCTTACTGGGTGAGTTTGGTTGGTTGCTAAGTCTTCTTGGGTCTCTGTCCTAACTGTTGAGTGCTTACAGAGTGATAGGAAACCTTCTTATTGTTGAATTTTCGGGCGATATTCTTTCTTATCATCTTTTTCATTGGTTGTCCTTGCATCTTGGTCTGAGTGTTTTCTTCTTGGTATCTTGCTTGGCTTGTCTCTTTTTTCTTGTAGTGGGGTTTGTATGTGAATCCGTTATTTAGTCCTTGCATTTTCTTTTCTTTATATCGAAAATGTTTTTTTTTTTGCTTATTTTGCATTATGGAATTTTCTCTTTTGGGTAATTAGTATTGATCTTGAAGCATGTGAAAGATTTCATTTTATTGAGATTGTAGAAATTAAATTGAAAGTTGCATTTGAAAAGCTTACCATCTTTTGAGAATTTAAGATTAGGACTTAGAACTATGTTTATATTCATTTCTTTGACATGTTGAGTCATAATATCATTATTTTCATGACCACATCTCTTGAGTAAAAAAATCCATTACAAGTAACGCTGATTAATTAAAATTGATTAGAAACGATTTTATTTCTTAGTGTACACAAACAAGCATAGGACATAGGGCTTTGGAATAGGATTTTCTGAGTAAACTTCTCCAAGGTTATTAAAATAAACATATGTGTCTGACTAGGGAGTGGTGAAATCCATTGTGTAATTAGTGACGTTAGGATGCTCTGCTCACACTGGAGTTAAGCACGAGGTCGCACGAAGTTGGTTGTAGAGATAACCCTCTAATACCTTCCTAGCGTCAAAGATATTTCTGCGGTTTCATTCGTATATGGGGGTCTTGCTAGTACCTTTACCTCCATGAGAGGTGATTCTTTCAATATTTCAGGCTTTGTTACCCTACCCATACGGTGGACCAAACTTACAACTGTTCGCCTGTGCATTGGTTATATCGTGGTGGATCTAGTTGCTTGACATAGGTAGCCACATAGGTTACTTGTAGAATTTATTCTACAGGCACCCTTAGTTAGATAAGGGTTGGAAAACACACATCCTTTATGGAGGATTACCTCTCCAGGGGTATCTTCCAGACTGTGCTGTTAATCCCACGAGGGCCCTTATAATTGATTCTGATACCTCCAATATTTTGAAGGGAGTCTCAGGCCCCTCTTGGGCGAGACATACATACTCTAGTGAGGGAGGCCCCTTTTCAACCACTATATCCTATTTGTGTAGATTGGCCTTTTTGCTTTACTTTGGTGTGCTCTTTGATTATTAGTTGGCCTTAGGATTTTGTATTAAGTCGTGAGTTTCCATTTCTATGGTTAGTGGAGCCCCCATGACTCCCTTAGTTAGCACTACCCAGCCCATTGTATTTGCTCATTCCATGGAGATGAATCCTTTTGCATTTCCAAGTGGTACAACGAATCATGATACTCAGCCAATACCTTGGGCCTCTAATCCTTTTTATTTTGGTATGCCAGACATTTCTTTGCACTTACGATCCTCTATCTCGTCTTCTTATGTGAATCCTAGTTTTGGGTCTAGGGGCATGATGCCTCCTTTTTCTCCCTTTTCATTTGGTGGGGTTCATATCCCTCAACCAACTCTTACGATAGGAGGTTGAAATCCTCCTTCCACTGGACCCAATCCTAGCTTCAATTTTCCAGGATCAAGTGCTTAAATAGGTTGTCCTTTTACTTATTACATCCCGTCCATCTATCCTTCTTCCGCCATGCTAGTTCCTACAAACACTGGTGGACCTCCTTCTGTCTTCTGGTGTTTAATTCGGGGGGAGTTAGTTTTATAGTAAGGTCAACCCCCTTCACGGAGTTCCTTCATCTGGAGGCAACATATATCCTCACCTGAGTAACCCTTGTCATATCGCTTTCTCTTTGCAAGCAGATTCCTTGGTGATGATGCCCTTAAAACCCTTTATGAATCAGTTTAGAGGAGGATACCATCCTTCCAGACATGGCCATGCTGTATACCAGAACCATTCCTGGCCCACAATCTCTTAAAACTAGTATTTCCTGGGACCTTGGTCTCTGATGCCGCAATCAACTGCTGCATGTCATGCTGGAAACAAAAGTCCAGTCACTACGAGTCATACTGCACATACATCACCAACCTCTTCTAGTCATGTTGGGGATTCATCACCAACCCTAGCTAGTCATGTTGGAGGTTCGTCAACAACCTCTACAAGTCATGTTGAAGACAAGATACTAACCTCTGCAAGTCATGCTGGGAGCATGTCACCAGCCACTCCAAGTCATGTTGGGGGAATTCATACGATTGAGAAGCCTCAACGTATAGGATGTAAGCCCAAGTTCCTTTGTAGGATTTACAAAGAAAATCATCTAACTCATTTGTGCCCTGCTATTGTGGTGGTACGAGATGTGTGGTCCTTGTCTAGTGGCCCTCCAAGTTCTGAGTCGTCTTTGGTTTCCCAACATCATAATCCTTCTTTGGTTGATACAACATTTGTGTTGATGAAATATTTGAATGACACCACTTCTGTTTTTTGGAGCGATGCGTCTCTTGACCATGTTTTCTCGCATCCTGTTCAACCAACATTATTGTCGATGTAATCTTCGACTGACACCACTCATGTTTTGGGGAGTGATGCGTCTCTTGACTATGTTGTATCACATCTTGTTCAATTATAAATCTTGTCAATGCAATCTTCAACCGACACCATCCCTATTTTGGGGAGTGATCCGTCTCTTGACCATGTTTTCTCTCATCCTATTCAACCAATGGTTGAAGAATTGGTTGTGCCAATTCAATCTTTGGTTGATCCCACTCTTCTCTTGGAGAGTGGCAAGTCTAAGGAAGTGACATTGCCGATGCAATATTCGGTCAATCCCACTCTTCTTTTGGAGGGTGATGTGTCTTTCAACCATTTCCTTAGCATTTCTAGTCCTGTACCTTCTGAACAGGGGAGTATTCCACTCTCTCAAGTACACTCCCTCTAAGTCCTAGGATGGTTTCCTTTGATTGTAATGATATTGTAGATGAAGGATCCTTTGCAAGTATTTTATCCTCCTCTTCTTGGAAAGTTTTGGGTTGTCCCAAGGTTATGTCAACTACCTATGAGTTGTTGACTTTTGACACAAGTCCTGCACGGGAGCCCTGGCCTCCCCCATGATATGTTGCTTAGAACAACATCCTACGAGTCTTGTTTAAGCTCTTTTCTGACTCTCTAAAAAGGTGAAAATATTGCCGAGTGAACTTGTCTCTTTCACACTCGTTAAATGGAATTGAAAGAATGTCTATTTGGTGTGAGTTTAACCCTTTTTCGGACCAAGTAGACTAATTACGAAAAAAGAACACTCTAGTCAACATTGGCTAGAAGAGTTTTCCTGGGTATTATTTTATACTTTTTCAAGTCTAGGGGACTAAATTTATGAAAAAATGACATTCTTTGGAGTTAATTTGTAATTGCATTCCATTATCTTGCTTTTAATATTGAGCCTATTGTCGGTTCACGCTTTCTTGTTATAAGCCTCTCATCTCAACTATTTGCATCACCAGCCAGACAGAGCCTTGTTTATATCTTTTGCAGCTTGACACCTTGTACCCTAAGAGGAAATGTTCCCCCGAGTGTCCATGCCCCACATGCACTTCATTGCTTGAGCATAGGTATGTTCCACTATTTGGAGCTAGTTTCTTACTCGCGACACTAGTTTCCTATCTTGTATCATATAATTTATTTGCCTATGAAAAAAAAAAAACGATGGGCATGAAAATAATATTATCTCATATTGGCAACAGTCATGTCGCCTTTTAACAGAGCACAAAATTTTGAGTCCACTTCCATCCAAAGTTTGGGTTTAGTATGACCTTAGGAAGATGAGCTTGTTACTTAGAGTTTACTCCTCTGATTGGTGATTCTTCCAGTGCCTATGGAGAGTTTGTTGATGCCTCCTGCATCACAAAGATTTATCATCAATTCTATGCTTCCTGAGTTATCCATATGTCTCCTACTCTTGCTCAAAGGATTTCTATAAGCCTATGTCATCCATTCCCCAAAACTCTTGACTTTGCATGTCGGCCATACCCTCAATGTGTCTCAGGGTCACATGAATTTGTAGTCCTACTATGCACCTTGGTCCTACTTTCATTATGGGTAGGTAAGCTTGAATCCAACAGTTGACATCTTCTCATTGGTCACTTACTGGGGGGTTTCCCTTGTGTTTGATGGTAAGAAATATATTCACACATTGGGATTCGTGCAATGTCTTGGATGCCATTAGCTTTATTGGTGGTTTCCTCGCCTTTGCAATATTCTTCCTTATTAGATGTTATTCAGAGGGTCTTTTTTGTGCACTATTTACATCTGGTGCATGCGAAAGATGCACATGAGATCTTTCTCTTCCACCTGGATGCTAACCTTTGAGATCCCATGGCATCGCCATCATGACCTTGGACGTCATCCAGAGCCAAGGTTTGCATCTTGAGGGAAGTTATGAGCTAGTTGGCATGTGTGGGCATCATTCAGGGCCTTTGGAGGCCAAACACTATGCATCTGGGGCCCAATGTTCCACCTTGGGGGCTCAACGTCACACTAGAAGGGCATGACATCACCCTTGGAGATGATTTCACGGGTTAATTAATTTTAATTATGTAAAAACTGGATTTTGATGTAAATTGGCCAAGTCGACCTTTATTTGACCTAAAATTAATTTAAGGTCACTGATTTTGTATAAATAGAGATAAATTACTCTCATTTTTTCATCATCACTCATTACACAATAAGTGTGGTCTAAAATTCGCTCCCTTTTTGGGAGTTATTGGCTGAAATAGGGAGTTGCACTTGTCTTGGAGGCTAAAATTTGCAACTTGGATCATTTCTTGGTGAAGTTACTTGGAAATCTAGGGTTTTATTGCTTGATTATTCTTGGTGAAGTAAGTAAATCGACAATTTTCATTTCATTTTGATTGGTTATGGTACATTTTCTTATTCATGTTAAAGATTATGAAATTGCTTGCTTGACAAACCCTAGGAGTAAAAGAGTTAAGATACTACTTCTTTGCTCTTCATTTGCTAGACTTTACTAAGGTGATTTAACTTAGATAAACTTATAAATACCTAAATGATAACTCTTTAGAAGCCATTGTCTAGTAATAGTTTCCATTAATACCTTTCAATAAGTTTAAGGAAGGAAGATTCGCTAGGGCCTAAAATTGCTTACTCTCTAATACATTTGTCTTTAGGGTTTGGATGTTTGAGGCCTTGAAGTGCCAACACCTCCTCCATCCATCTCTTCTCCTTAGACAAGTATAATCATTTTTTTTATTACTTCTAAGAGAAAACTGTCACCTATAGATTCCATTACCCCTTAAAGGCACTAGTCCACTTGCTTTAGTGAATGATTGATCAAATAAACACTCAAACTCTCTTCCTTGAAGCTTTTGTTAACTTTTACTAACCTTAAAATAGACTAATTCACTAGTTAAATTGTTGTTGCAAATATTTGCTACAACCATACTAATGTACATTAATTTGTTGCATACACCTACATAACTTGCATCTAACTTGCTCATAAATTACTTGTGATAATTGCCAAACAATCTACTTGATAAATGCTAAGTGTACATGGTGTTTTCTTATAATTCTGAGCACTAATACTTGCTATTGTTACAAAAGATTTCTACAACCATCTAACTACAACAAATTCACTGCAAAATTAACATTTAATGCTAGCTAGACATTGTTAAATTTGCTTGTGACAATTTATTATCATTCTGCTTAGTTAAAACTACATTTTCATTGTCTTTTCAAGCAATTCCAAGGCATATTTATTGGAGTTGTTACAAAATACTTATTGATGTTATAAATTTTATATTTCTACATATTTATATCAACTAGATTATTTTTCAAAGGTTCATGGTATTATGAAGCACTAACATCATTTGGTACTTGAAAGATGCCATATTTTTCCTTTATTGTCTTGTTCTAGGCAGGTAAACTTCTATTACACTCTTGCTTAATCTTCCAAAGACCTAAGAAACTTTAAAATTGAGTGACGAGTGAGAGGGGGGTATTCTTATATCCTTGCTTTAGTTTCATCAACCTTTTAGGTCACTAGGGATGTCTCCTTTGGGGTAATATTGATATACTCCTAAACAAAAAAGGGTTTCCTATTAAGGTGATAGTGATGGGTAATCCCCTTGTTACGCCAATATTGCCTCACTTGCCTTGGGATTTTGGAAAGTATGGATTGTATGATAACATTTTTGACGCTATTGTCAGGGAACACTGAGTCAATATTCCTCAAGGACACTTTTTCAGTAAGCCTTTCCCTCAAATCCTTCATCTTATGAAGCTTACCTGGTGACTCCACTATGGGTGATTCCCTCACTCCCTTTGATAATCCTTAAAATGATATCTTGCGACTCCACTGACCTTTTCCAAGGTTCCACCTTACTCTCAACTTTGTGATATTTCCAAGATATGGGATCATGGCGCCCTGGGAACAAGTGTATCTGACTATTGATTTTGAAAGTTTTCAAGGATACCCACATTATTTTTATATAAAATGGTTAAACAACTCTCCAAGATTCAGAGGCCTCCCAATTACTCACATTGTAGAATTCTTGAAGTATATAAGTGAGATAGAATTTGAAGGGGAGGATGTTTTGGTAAAATTGTTCATACTTTCCTTGCCGTTTTTTTTTGCAAGATTGGATTAAGGGTTGTTGCGAAGATAAGGGTATATCATCTTTCGTAGACCTCATTAGTAGGTTTATTGAGTTTGTGAAACCACAATGCTAGACATATGAAGAAGCCCTTCAAAATCTCGCAATAGCCCTAGAGGACAAAATATTCACAATTGAGATTGTGGAAGATCTCAGGGATGTATACCATACTCAATACCAGGAACCCTCTGATATAGAAGGAGAGATTTATGAACAAAGTTGTCAACCTTTTGAAGAGGAGCAATATTTTTCCCACGATTCAATAGAATGCAGTAAAGACTTGACTAAAGAAGTGAGTTATGAGGATGAAGCACTAGTATCCTCTCCTCTGTCCAATGAAGCTCTCCAAATCCCATCTCTCCTGCACAAGACAAAGAGAATGAGGTGAATCATTTTCCTTTCCCGGTTTTTTATGACACTCTGTTCTATGATTCAGAAGGTGAATAAGTAAAGGAACCCTTGGAAGAGCTAGGTCCTTCATTTTATTATGAAAGAGAAAATATGATTAAAGAGACAAGTCTTGGGGATGATGTACTCAATGCCCTTCCATTTGATGAATTCATCCAAGCCTTTGACGCTCCTGCACAACAATAAGTGAACACAATAAATTATTTCCCTTTCCAAGGTTTTGATGATGATTTATTTTATGATTTGGAAAGTGAAGAAGTATTAGAGGAGCCCTTGGATGCATTAAATCCTTCATGTTATGATAAATATAGTGACATGGTTGATGATATTGATGAGTTTGTACATGTTGGAAGACATAAGTGGGACATGATTGGTTCTGATGAGGATCCCATTTATGATATGGAAGGATATATTCAAATGTTTCTTTTACAACAATCATATGATGTTCCTAATAATTTTGACGTTTGGAAATAAGATGATGATATAATTACATAAGTTTCTCAAGCACCCAAGGATGGCCTAGTGAAACTTTCTCCTAATGATTTTCGGTCATACCTTGAGGTTTTTGATGAGTATCCCTTTGAGAACTTGGATTTATTCTATGAAGAAGATTATCAACCGTCGTTGTGCTCAAATTTTGATAAAGGTGAGGACGTTGCTTTCCTGAAGCATGATACTTGTGACAAGGTTGTCCAACTCCCTCCGATTTCTTTACCTCATTATGTCACTAAGGATGCAGTTGGGGAACATGTCTCTTGTTTCAAGTTTTCTTTCAGTAAAAAATTTTCATTAGAATTCAAGGGGAGTTTGAATGCCTTAATACTTTTATTATCTCAATCTTTCAACTTTCCCTTGAGAAGTTGTCAGTTTCCCTCTAAGTTCTTGTTTATCCCTTCTTAGACCCTACAGAGTGATGAAGTCCAAGGTAGTCAACTGTCAGACTCTTTGAGGCACCCCTTTGAGTCCTTGACCTCTCACGATCCTTTTCTGATATGGATTGATCATTTTTCTAGAAGGGTGACTTGGCATGATTTTGTCCCTCCCTCCCACCTCCATGAGATAGACTTTACGACTTCCTATGATATAATACATGCTCTAACTCATGTTTATATTGTGCTTAACTTGTCATTGTTTTGGTTTATGATGAAGCACAGAGGCAGGTTTTATGATACATTGCTAGAATGGTTGTACTAGTTGTATGATTATACCTAGCATTTGACAGGTAAGTACAAGTGAGTTAGGATAGGTAGGCATTTGCATCCATTGTACATACCATTGCATATCATGTTAGCATAGTTGTAGTTTAATTTTCATATTATCTTGTCTCATTTGTATGTATGTATGCTCATGATAATATAATAGATTAGAGATGCTCTTTATTTTATTATATCATATATGAACAAGGGGTGATATCACCACCCTAAGGATTACTGATGCATTTTATTGAGATTTAGTAGGCACAGGTCATACCATAGATGTTGAGGTTCTCATGCACTCTACGGTGAGCACATATCCCCGAGTTGGAGCCATATGTTATCCCCTACCCTAGGGATAACTAAGGAGATCATGTCTCAAGGCCCACAGGTCCTAGACATGGAGTGTCGAGAGCCGGATGACTTAAGCATGGACTTAGAGGGCCCCTCTTTTCTTCAGTGGTTTCCATTTATCAACGACAACAATATCCATCCCATCAGCCTGGTCTTGAAGTAGTAGTAATACCTGCTCCATAAGGTAATGAGTCTGGGTATCATGGTATGTGTCACTTTGATTCTTGAAGAACTTGAACATGTTGCATTGAATTCTCCTTCATTTCATAACATTTTCTTGGAAATTATGCTCTTTGACTTGTTCATACCTGGAAGGGTGACTTGATGCTTTAGTAAGTTGATCTCCCTTTAGGATAGGTTGCTACTGGGTGGGTCTATAAAAGGTCATCGTTCGTTCCCTCCATACTTACCACTTTTCATATTTATTCCTCTCATCTCTCCCCACCTTTGTTCAGGTATTGGGATTTGCCACACTAGGAAGGGTTGTACCTTGCCTTGTGGGAAGAAGGGGCTAAAGGCCTAGAGGGTAAAAGTAGCTCGCAAGAGTTAAAAAGAAAAAGATGAAACCTTTGAGATGCTTCGCTTAGGGATTCCTGGGAAAGTAGTAAAAAACTTCCCAGTAATAAAAGGGAACCTATAAGATAAATAAACACTCAAGGTATTAGTTGGTGGATAGGAGGTCTCATCATGAGCCAACCTATTATTACCATGGGCATGTAGCGATATGACACTACCACCTATCTGGTCACCAAACCAAGGTAGTGGATCTTGGTGGCATAGCCAAGAGAAAGGGGGTCTCATCACTAGCCAACCTTCTCATCTTTGTGAAATGTTTGTGGATAACGATGTCACCTCTAGTCACCAAGCCAAGACAATTTCCCTCAACTCTTCCCTTGAAGCATAAAAAATGAAATATCAAAAGCAATAAGGCTAAGAATAAAAGGAAATGAATGGGATAAGAAATAATGACATCCATGACAAGGTGTAGCTCACCCTCTACAAAGGCACCCACAGGTAAGGCTTACATTTCCCTGTTATCACTGCACCCCATGCCCAAACACTTCCCCACGCCACCTCATACATTTACATGACCTGGATTAGCTCTCGCCTAGGAAGCACCCCAAACTTAAGGAGTATTAGCCTAATAGGACACCCTGAGACCTTCTCCAAACCTGAATTGTTAAATTACATAACATCTTTGAGCATTTGTCTGGGTAAAAGGGGGTTTGATGCACATGTTTGGGTAATTTAATTATTGGATGTGATTTACATGTTATGATCCCTATGACTTATGAACCCTTGGAGAGCATACTTGTCGTTACTACAGGACCTTTTCTGGTGGATAGGTACACATGGGGAAATGATTATCTCAGACCTTCATGGGGATGAAATCCCACAGATGGATGTTGTAACTCCAACCAGGGGCAAGAAGATGTCATAGATTTGCACCAGGAAGAAAGAAGGACATTGCCTTGTGAGACACCCTGGAAGACCTAGAACCAAGGGGATCTTTCTCTTCCACCTGGACGCTAACCTTTGAGAGCCCATGACGTCACCATCATGACTCTGGACATCATCTAGAGCTAGGGTTTTCATCTTGAGGGAAGTTATGAACTAGTTGGCACATGTGGGTATCATTCACGGCCTTTGGAGGCCAAATGTTCTGCACTTGGGGCCCAACGTTCCACCTTGGGGGGTCACTATCACCCTAGAAAGGCATGACGTCACCCTTGGAGATGATTTTAAGGGTTAATTAATTTTATTTATGTAAAAATTGGATTTTGATGTAAATTGGCTAGGTCGACCTTTATTTGACCTAAAATTAATTTAAGGTGGCTAATTTTGTATAAATAGAGATAAAGTACTCTCATTTTTTCATCATCACTCATCACACAATAAGTGTGGTCTAAAATTTGCACCCTTTTCGAAAGTTATTGGCTGAAATAGGGAGGCACACTTGTATTGGAGGCTAAAATTTGTAACTTTGATCATTTCTTGGTGAAGTTACTTGGCAATCTAGGGTTTTATTGCTTGATTATTCTTGGTGAAGTAATTAAATCTGCAATTTTCATTTCATTTTGAATGGTTATGGTACATTTGCTTATTCATGTTTTATGAAATTGCTTGCTTGATAAACCCTAGGAGTAAAGGACTTAAGATACTACTTCTTTGCTCTTCATTTGCTAGACTTTACTAAGCTGATTTAACTTAGATAAACTTCTAAATCTCTAAATGATAGCTCTTTAGAATCCATTGTCTAGTTATAGTTTCCCTTAATACCTTTCAATAAGTTTAAGGAAGGAAGATTCGCCAGGTCCTAAAATTGCTTACTCTCTAGTGCATTTGTCTTTAGGGTTTGGATGTTTGAGGCCTTGAAGTGCCAACACCTCCTCCATCCATCTCTTCTCCTTAGACAAGTATAATCATTTTTGTTATTACTTCCAAGAGAAAATCGACACCTATAGACTCCATTACCCCTTAAAGGCACTAGTCAACTTGCTTTAGTGGATGATTCATCAAACAAACACTAACACTCTCTTCCTTGAAGCTTTTGCTAAATTATACTAACCTTAAACTAGAATAATTCACTATTTAACTTTCTGTTGTTGCAAATATTTTCTACAACCATACTAATGTACATTAATTTGCTGCATACACCTACATAACTTGCATCTAACTTGCTCAGAAATTGTTTTTTAATAATTTCCAAACAATCTACTTGATAAATGCTAAGTTTACATGGTGTTTTCTTGCAATTCTGAGCACTAATACTTGTTTTTGCTACAAAATATTGCTACAACCATCTAACTGCAGAAAATTCACTGCAAAATTGACATTTAATGCTAGCTAGACATTGCTAAATTTGCTTGTGACAATTTATTATCATTATGCTTAGTTAAAACTACCTTTTCATTGTCTTTTCAATCAATTCTGAGGAATATTTATTGTAGTTGTTACAAAATACTTATTGTTGTTATAAACTTTTATATTGTTGCATCTTTATATCAACTAGCTTATTTTTCAAAGGTTCACGGTCTTATGAAGCACTAACATCATGTGGTACTTGAAAGCTGCCATATTTTTCCTTTGTTGTCTTGTTCTGGGAAGGTACACTTATTTCACACTCTTGCTTCATCTCCCAAAGACCTAAGAACCTTTAAAATTGAGTGACCAGTGAGAGGGGGGTATTCTTGCAACCTTGCTTTGGTTTCATCAACCCTTTAGGTCACTGGGGAGGTCTCCCCTGGGGTAATCTTGAAATAATCCTAA
The DNA here is from genome assembly GCA_032191745.1 of Picea mariana. Taxonomy (NCBI): domain Eukaryota; kingdom Viridiplantae; phylum Streptophyta; class Pinopsida; order Pinales; family Pinaceae; genus Picea; species Picea mariana. Next base: position 15,760 of record JASDQU010198541.1, read on the forward strand.
ACAGAAAAGGGTTTCCTATTAAGGTGATAGTGATAGATCACCCCCTTGTTATGCCAATCTTGCCTCACTTTCCTTGGGCTTTGGGCAAGTAGATATTTCCCAATAACACCTACATAACTTTAGTGATCATGGGAGATCAGATTGTACTCCATTGCATACATATATCTTTATATTGATTACCCCATTGCATACATATATTTTTATATTGATTTTTGAGACTAGTTTTAATCCAAATTATTTTGAGAATGACATGAAGGAAAAAATATAACCGAGATATAACAATGAAATACAAAAAAATATAGAAGAGAACACTAAAATACAGTGAAACCCAAGTTCTACTGGAAAAATGGGGTAGCTTATCTCTAAAAAGAAAGAGATGTTGGCTACGCTTCATTCACACATGCTTAAAGGGCCTCCTTCACCTCAATTATATATGAGAGAGTGAGAGGAGAACAATTCCCATGATGCATGTGGGATAAATTGGACTAAGTTTATAAAATTTATATATGACAGAGTGAGAGGAAAAAAATTCCCATAAAGCATGTGGGATAAATTAGACTAAGTTTATAAAATGCCATAGGCATGTAAAACACTAAGACTTCCCGGGCGGCCACCCATCCTAGTACTACTCTAGCATGAACACGCTTAACTGCGGAGTTCTAATGGGATCTGGTGCATTAATGCTATGCTGTAGTCATGTACATAAGACCACTAGGAAATCATTAAATGATGTCTGTAATTAACAAATGAAGATGAAATTACATTCCATTCCCCATCAAAAGGGTGAATATCATGGTTTATCAAAACCACAGGCTCAAAATGGTGATTCATTGGAAGAGGTGGATGGCCACTGAGATCCATCTGGATTATTCCTCCCCCCTTAGGAAGCAACATTGCGTCAAGTTCCCTTGAGAGATGGGGAGACTTCTGCTAAATCTAAATCTTGGTGTGCTACTTGCCTTGCTGAAGAAGTTGTCCTGCTTATCTTGTTGAAGGATGTCATGAAATTGTTGCTGGAGGGGTTGGATTCGTTCAACCAATCTAGCTGCATGATCTACCTGAGTGTGGGAGGACTCTGTCAAAATATGCAACATGAAGAGTATGAAGGGTTCTTTTATAACCTTGCTTGATTGGGAAATGTGGAGGCACCCCCGTAGGTGCAATAAGAACGTCTTGGTACTCATCTACAATCTTGTCGATCTGCTTCTGCTGGATAGAAAGGTATTGGGATGAGGTTGCAGTGGTTGCAATTTCCTTCTATTAACCTTCTGATCGGATTGTGAAGAGGCTAAACTTTGCAGTACGAGAGATTACTTTGTGGAATTGTTTTGGTGGGACAATAGTCAAAACTACCTCTAGCATTTAGTATAGATGACCCCCCAGAGTAACAATGACGCTATGAGGTCAAGAATTATAAACAACATGACACCTCCACATATATGGTTGGCCTAATAGAACATCATAGAATTCCAGTGAGGCAACATCACACAATATCTCATCCTTGAAGGGCTTGATGTCATAGGACATGCGACACTGTTGGCTGACACGAAGATCTTGACATTGGCGAAGCCACCCTATGTTGTATGGATGCAGGTGTGGTGTTATTGGCAAATCCAAATGCTTGACAACCTCTGCTGAGATGATGTTCTTTTGTCTTGCACTATCAACAATAAAATGTAGTGGGGTCCCCTTCACCCACATCTATGAATGGAAGAGTTGCTTCCCCTCCTCAGGATCCTCTTCTGGTTGGATTGTTGTAGTTGCGACAGTAGCAGTGGGTTCTGCATCAATGATCTATCTCCTTTAATTATTTTCTGAATCAAGGTCCAAGTCGGGGTTCAACTCTTTGTCTTTGAGATCGACCACCAATGATTGTATTGAGCGACATTCATTAGTGTTGTTCCAAGGGCTATTGTGGAACTCACACCACTTTTCCGTGTCTTTCTTAGACTTCCAGTTACCCTTCTTTTCCTACATATGGGACTGGCTCTCTTGAGGTTGGCCTTCCTTGCTCTGTACATGCTTCTCCCACTTAATCTGTTGCTTGAATTTTTGCTCAATTTTGATTGCATATCGATAAGCAGATCCTAATGAGGAGATGTCCAATAAATCCATATTTGTTTGGATGTACATGTGTATACCACTGCGGTAATTCAAAACCAGGTGTCGGTTAGAGTCTTTGATACCCAAATTTGAGCACAAGGTATGAAAGATGTTGGTGTACACCATCTGTTAGGGACCTAACCCATCACATAGGTAGAACAATGTATTCTGATGTAATAAAGGTCAATATTAATAAGGCCTTGCAATAAAGTACAATAAGTCGAATGTAAGAAGACCTAATAGAAGCTTCTGCTACTAGAAGGATCTTCCTCTAGATGGTTCTATTGATAGACATATTTAGTATAAATAGGAGTTGAGGGTATGAGAACCCTAGCTTATATATTATTGTAATAGAGCTCTGCTCGACTGGAGGTCTCCCCCTTGAAGAGGCTCGTGAACATTTCTCTCAGAGTCAAAGTACTCTTTCTGGTGTTATTTTGATATCATTTGGTGTTATTTTGATATCATTTCAGTGTTATTGTGGTGTTGGTCTGGTTATATTGTTGTTTATCTGCCATTTCTAGCATTTTATTTCTGTTCTGCATACTTTTTATATCTGGAATATTACAACTGGTATCAGAGCACTTTCCTCAGCAGAAATTGTGGGTTAATTTTTTTTTTTAGGGTAGAGATGTATTCTGACGTCTTTAAGCCACACAGATCTGTCGTTACATGCATAAACCCGCGGTTGAGGGATTCATACATGTAGGAAATACAAGTGGTACTTAAGCGCACATCTGTTGGACACCCTTGTAACCCATGTTGGTACCCCTTCGAGTGGTAGCGCATCAGACAACACCTGTGTACAGATCGACCTAGATTTCCTGAAGCTCTCTTTAGATAAACCGATCGGTCGCCTGACTGCTATAGTGCCACCGAGAAAAACACTCGGGAATATACTCTTTAGTACCTGGGTAGTCAGGTAGTACGGCTAAGGGAATGGTCTAGCCTCCTTAGTTAGTGCCCCGAGATATTGGGTTGAGTACTATTGTTGGACCCCACATGTATATCAGAGCGCTATAGCACAGGGAAAACCCTTGTCTGTAGAACCCTTGAATACCTAACCCTTGGGGACGGAAACAAAAGAAAAAGACCCAGACAAGATCTATTGCCGCACAACTATGTTCGGTTTGCAAAATCACTACACATTTCTTCCTGGTTAAGCATTTGGGCATTTCATCACTGCAGTATTCTTTAGACCAGAGTATAACTCCGCAGGTGTAAAAAAAAGGAAAAAAGTCTGGAAATTTTTTCACCATTATTTGAGACCTATTCCATTGGATTTATCTCTTCTCCCTTATCACATTCATACATATCATTTTTCATCAAAATTTTTGACCCCACCCACCCCGTTTTGGTTCCCTCATCATCATGGCCCATACTCATAGCTGAGACTTCGAAGCTCACTTCAATACCTTGCAATATAATTTTGTAAATTCTAACCTTGTACAATATCTACTGCAAACTGATATTAAGAAAAGAACAGAAAAGATACAATGGCAAATACAAACATTACACAGAGATTTTTCACCT
>JASDQU010198542.1:0-17768 GCA_032191745.1 Picea mariana
TGAGAAAAAGGTATTGTACACCAATGCATGATTCATTCCCCCCCCATCATTAACGGTCATAGGGATGGCGAAAATAATGTGTAACATGCAGACACTAACAGATCTCCCTAGATCCACCTGAATCTAGAACAAAACAGGCCAGGACACAACTATTTCCCTAAGTTGCAGTCATTGAATCTACTAATAGGAAGGAACGAGGGACATACCTTTATATTGCTTCCTTAGGTTTCTGTTGTTCCCTCTTTGCTCTGGTTCTCTTGTAAAATAAGGTCCAAGACACCACAAACCAACCAAAGTGAAGATAGAAAAGTAAATTCAATGTCAACTTATGCATATGATCAAGGAGTTATGCAATAAACTAAGAGTGATTTTATGGGAAAGGGACATGCCATTGTATTATATTAAATGAAAGCAAAATATTACAACTAGATCACCTTGATGTTGCAAGATTCCTTTCAGTGACCCTTGGTTCCAACACACACACACTTTCTTTGCACTTGCATGAAGAAGATCCAACACAACTTGATGGACCGAATAAGGTCTCCAAGCTTCTATCCAAGCAAAGTTCTTCACACAATTCTTTCACCAATTCTTTATTCAATCTTGCTTAACCTTTTCCATGAGAAAAATTTCATTATATAGGAGAAGGAGAGATGGTTAAATGGATGAGGATGATCCCACCAAATCTGAGAAGTCATTAGAATGCCAACCATGTGAATACCAAATCATTTTCTAGAAGATTCCCTTCTAGAAACTTCGTGACCTCTTCTCTTTTCCAAGCTTAAGAACAGGTTCGCAACCCACCTATAGAGTAGACTGTGAACAGTTCGCACCCCAAGTATGAGTTGTCTGTGAGAATCAAGGATTTCTGCACCCTATAACATAGGCAGCCTGCGAACTCATCCTAAAAATGTTTTTTTTGGAAGAAGACAACATACACTTTTCTCAAGCAAAAATTCCTTGTTGGGAGCCTGGATACATCACTGTAGATACATCACCAGAGTGATCAAAATCATGTGTAACAGTAAGGACAATTGTCATCAACTATCTCAATCACCTAAAAATCTGTAAACGTCCTTACTTTGTCGATGTCCACAGGGACATGTTCCAATATTCCAAAGGGGATTATTGCCTGCTGATTAGCCATCCTAAGCCTAATAGGGGAATATATAAAATTAGGTTTTCCCATCAGTACCCAGGTCTGCTTTTTCATGACATTGACCTCTGACCCTAAGTCGAGGACCACATAGTCTATATCATACTCTCCAATCTGAGCATTCAGGTGTAGTTCTTTCCGTGTCCTTCTCTTCTTGGATATTTGATGTACTACTTTATTCAGTAAAGGATATACCCTTCCTATCTCATATTGTCTAACCAAATTTTACATTTCTTGTATATCTCTCTCATCTTTAATCAGCTCTATAAATGTATACAAGAAAATGACAAGTTTACTCACCTCTTTTCCATCTCTGGGCGAAGTAGATTGATCAAATACCAAAGGAATTCCACATTCTCTTACTTCTGGTCATATCTTCAATGAAAATCCTTGGTCTCCCCTGAATTCTCTTCTTGCCTCTTCAAACATTTGTTTCTCTTTCTTTGCATCAAAAGTTTGTGTCTTCTCTGCAGCTTTCCTGACTCCTAATTCTTCTGTAGTCTTTCCTTGGACAACTTTGTCTTATCATGTAACAACGCACCCTCTAGTGATAATAGTGACTCTGAGATCTGCTCCATGAGCTTCTTCTTTAATTAGTTGTATTTGCGGGTTCTGCTGAGGTCCCCGTCTCTCTTGAAGTTTAGCAAGCAATGCTGGACATTCCTCGATAACATGCTTGAAGGAGTTGCAATAGTTGCAAGTAGTACAAGGGTTCTGATAGTCCCTTTCCAAGTGTCTTGGTTGTGCACATTTATAAAAGATTACCTGTCCTTGACCTCGACCCATACCTCCTCCTCTTCCTCTTCCTCTTCCTTGGAATCCACCGCGATGGTTGAAGTTTCCTCTTCCTGAAAAATTATACTACGTAGTGTTTTCTTCTTGTTTTACTTCGCCTTGAATTTTGTATATATCTCTTGAACTTTCATGCATGACGTTGTAAGCCCTACAATCCCTATCATCATGCCCTATCGATTTACAGAACATGCAATAAAAATTTGTAGGTGTCTGAACATATTTTTGCATGTAATAGCACTCACCAGGGCGATGTCTATTTATGCATACCTCGCACCAGGGTAGGGTAACTTGCTTCAAGGGGTTCGTAGCTCTAGAGGCCAAGTATTCATGGAATACAGGACACTGTTCCTTGTCATGGCCTTCTGATTTTCATATGAGACACCAGATATCTTCCCTTTTTTATTTTCCCTTGTCTTTCTTCATATCTTCAACCTGCAGAGACAAACTAGTTAGCTGACTCAAGATTTGACTCATACCTGAGTTGGATTCTCCCATCAGGGTGGATTCTAAATTCATGGCGATCTCCAGTTCCTCAGCCTATGAAGCAATCTTCTATTGCATCAGAGGAACTCTGATGTGTGGTAAGAGGGAAGTAATGAACCATTCCTTGTTCTTCTCATCTGGGATTTGAAAACTCAGATGGCCTGTCAAGGTCTTAAATCTTTGTTTGAACTCCCATACCGGTTCAGCTATTCTCTACTTGATTTATTTTAGTTCGGTAATGCACTATGATTATGAATTAGGTTTCTTGAATTCAACAACTAGCGAAGTCTTAATGGAATTCAACGGTTTAGGTGTAGCTCCTTGGACAAATTTCATGTACCATCTCAGTGCGCGATCTCTTAGGGTAGTATTGAACTAAGCTCATTTGATAGCTTCGTCAGTGATGTTATTAATACTCCATACAACTTCATAAAGAAACCAATGTTGTTCAAGGTCTTCAGATCAATCTCCTCTAAAGGTGGGTAACTTCATCTCATCTGCCATAGATCTTCCTAGGTTCCCTGACTGAGTATGTGATGGACTACTAGTGACAGTGCTCTGAGTGCTCTGATAACTTAGGTTATTGTGCTTACTTAATGTTTCTAAAACAACAGGAGGATTAATAGTACTTACTTCAACAGTCTGTACAGTTCCTGAAGTTTTTGTCTCTTCCCGATGAGGTTCTTCAGTCTTTTATTCTCTTGGTCCAACGGATACTGAATGTTCTTTGCTCAGTAGCTCTTCCTCCTCTCCACTATAAAACTATTCTTCTAGTAGAAGATGTTTTTGATCTTGCTTAAACAAATTCACCAAAGAAACTTGTCTGAATATCCTTCCACTTCGCGGATGTCCTGCTTCTATGTCGATGTCGCTGTCTGAGTTCTTGAACATTATCTCTTCAATCCAACAGACTACTGTATCTTCAAAATGTTATTCTCATGCAATAGCATCGTGATCCTCAACTTTAGAAAGTGTAAAAATTTGCCTCTAGGTCCCTTAAAGAAGTATCTCTCTGCTTGGTTATATGATTATACTCCGTCAACAGCAAAATCAGTGATATACACTCCAATGGTACTATCAAACCAGTGATCTACTTCTCTTGACACGACATTATCAACTCTCTTGAACTTCTTGATCAACATCGACGTCCAAACCACAAGTGGCTTGAATCTTATTTCAAACTGGGTATATGCTAATCTAGCTAACCACTCGTATATCTCCTTATGAATCCCTCCAAACAAAATCTCATGTATATCAGTAAAGATATATCTTCCTAACCAATCCTCTATGCTAAGATTAGGGTTCTTGTTATGGGCTTCATCGAAGTCCTTTTCTTGATCTTCTATCCACTTCTGAATCTCTATCTTCGATGGAAACCACCTTGAAATTCCATCAAGAAGATTCATATCCTAGAAACAGAACCATTTGTTGGCATAGGGGTAGACCCAGGGTTCAACTCCAAGAGCGCACCAAAAAGACCTAACTACTGAATCTTTCAACAACACCTACGAATCAGATGCAGTTTCACCTGAAGTAGCTATGAGGGGGTTGCAGGACAGAGATTTCTACAATGAAAGGGGATATCAAGTGGATCTGATACAAGAACAATACAACATTTATATATCACGTACCCACTCAGATCTACTCCGCACAAATTAACTATCAAATCTAACAAAATAATGCAAATAACAGTCCATAAAATGACAAAGATCAAAGCATAAATCACACACAACACAAAATATACGTGGTTCACCCTCTCTCTAGGGCTACTTCCACAGAACTATTCTTTATAATACATTAAGATGAAGCATACAGTTCTTGTCTACGCTCTCAGCTAGCAGATCTTCTTTCTTCTCCTCTCTTTCTCTCCCCTTCCTATGCACCTAGCAGCAAGACTGATCTTTGCACCCAGCTGAATATCTTACAATACTAGTAGCCTCTACACTCAGCACTTCTCCCTCACACACTAGTACTCACACAATCATACAATAGTAATGAAATATCAATCAACTTAGTACCAACCCATCCCAGGTCCTCTAGACCTTTATTTATACATTACAATATCTCACCGATAGCCTTAGGCCAAGACCTAAGTGTCAAAACCCTAGATACCAAAACCCTAGGTGTCTAAAACCCTAGGTCAACTTGACCCGCGTTTTCAGGGCTTCATCAGCTTGTCTTTCCTTCCTTCTCGCACGGTGCTCCAAAGCATCCAATGGCAGCTTTTTCTACTTGTTGAGTTGTCCACGATCCATATTCCTTGTTGATATGTCACCCTCTATATCCTCATCTAACATATTGATTTCTCTTACTTCGCTCCATATTTTCTGCTCTTTTTCTTACTTCGACCCAATATCACTCAATGTGTCATCCGTGTAGTTCACATTTTGCCTTTTCTTCCTTGATATTTGCTTTCTTCCATAGCCAAGGGACAACACAATTTGATTCTGCGCACAAGTTTGAATTTTAGAGAATCCAAATAAGTAAAGCAAGCATCTCGCGGCTATGTTGATTCTTAGATTATCAAAACCAGGTTAAACAAGAAACTGAGGTATGTGTTAAATTTTTTCAATTCAACGATCGTAATTTGTTATATGCATGTTATTTATCACACAATCTCTAACTATGTTCTATCTACAGGGAAAATGCCTCCAAGAAATCCTATGACTAGACGCTCACCGAGAGCACCTAAGCTGAAGGAAGCATAAAGTAGGTGAAGGCTCTTCGCCTCGTACTGCGAGACAGTTGGAGTATGCTCCCAGAAAGGATATTGTCATTAAAACCTCAACTAAGAAATCCTTTGTGCAACATCTGGTCGTCGGTGATACAGAAGAAAATAGTAGATCCAAAGTAATGCTCCAACAATGGGGAGACCTATTCAACAGAATCAGTTGAGAGGAGTACCCATAATTTATCTCACACAATGACCTAGATGTAAGTGTGCTTGATGACCAGGTGTACCCAAATATATGAAGGTCATATTTGAACATGGTAGCCTCCAGAACCCCGACTTTCTCATGAGTGGAGGTTTTGAAGTGGCTAATCGACCATACATATGATCAGAAGCACTTAATCAATGATGTGAATGGTCGGCGTGTCGGATTTTTCCTCTCGACAGAAGTCCACAAGTACTACAAACTCATAGACCTAGAGGAGCGGCTAAACATAGAATTCATGGTGAAGTTATATGAATTCCACGACACCATCCAGTTGATGGCCTCATGGTGGAAGGAAGACAAAAATTTTACAAACTAGAGCAATGGTTGGTATGGGACAATTTACCTGAGGGAGTCATACATCTACTTGATGGTTCTCATCCGTTGACTGTATGGAGAGAAGGACTGCTCCAAGTTTTCAGTAGCATGAATTCCCTTGGCATACACAGTGGTGATATCTAGAAGTAGCTTCAACCGGGGAGCGATAATTTCCAAGAATTTGAGCATCTGTGTACAATCAACTCATACTCCAAAATAAGGTAAAGCACCCACTTTCCACATGGCCTCATACCTGCTCGATGTGATCTGTGCGAGAAATGTCTTTGCCGACATGAATTTAAGCTGGCATGTTGTGGAGATCCCTTTTCACATTTATTGCAGTATACTATGGGAGAACAGGTACACAAAATCCTACGCACTTATTTGCGATGAATTCATCGAACATATTCATTTTATTATATTTAAAAAAGAATGCCTGAGACTATTTGCAGAAGCCAAGAAAATGGTAGATAAGGTAGGACATTGGTATTTAGATGAACATACAACCTATATTAGAGTGTTCGAGGCCACCGGAGCACCACATCTACTCCCGAATCACGTCCTAGACTGGATCATTGTGGGATAAATATGCTATCAGACTATCCTGCAGGCCTATAACACCACTCTAGTCAAGGACAAGAAGCGGGATTTCATACCCTATTATTTCCATTCGAGGTTTTATTTGTTAAAGGATACTACTCAATCCAAACAAGAAGGGTTGAGACAACTTGAATTCAAGTTCCCGACAAGCTGATTCCGCAAGAAAGACCCTAAAGGCCTAGTGCCCCAACATGTTGCACATGTATCATCATGTTGGACATACGCGCATGAAAAGTTTGAGGATGAAATTTTCACAGAGTGCGCTCAGGATTGGGAGGAGGTAGTACATAGGATGGCCAACTCGAACATGACCAGGTTCAAGGATATGATCATGGAAGAATAGGTGGAGACAATAGAGTAGTCATCTCAAGAGGCCCTTAGAGTGAGGGAAGAAATTAGAGCGACAAATACTATAGAGGCACAAACAAGAGGATTTCTCTTTCTATAAGGGGCACAAAGAATCACAGATAATTTCTAGAATGACCCTAATCTTGTAGAGATGTCAAGGATTCTCACTAAAGACCTAATCGAAAGAAGAGGAGATTCAAGTGTCTTAGAGCCAATACAACTTGAAGAAATCACCAGGCCATAAAACTCTAAAGTTCCACCACCATAGATCATATCACCAGGGGGAATTTCAACCCAGCCTAAGATAGCGAGGACAACAGGTAGGACAATTGTACCAAACCCCTTGTTTGACTTAATAACCATCTATGATGATGAGAAGATTTAGGATGTTCCCCTAGTTACTCCAATGCAGATTACATAAGAAAAGGAACCTAAGAAAGAATATACCCTAGGTCCCAATGCTTCAATTCAAAACCTTCCCTAGAGTGACCATGAGGTCGAAAGTGTCTTATACACTAAGCTACTCGACTTTCTTGGAACGCTAATAGATAGATCGAGGGATGAGAAAGGATCGGGTGGCTATAAAGAGGAAATTCCATAGCAATAAATCGGCACATCGACAGTCAATTACCAAGTAAGTACCGAACCTACCCTTGGTTCTTTATTTTTGGTCAATACCTTACCAGTCGATTAGAAACAAACATAGATCGATCCATCGGGACATATGGAAGAAGTTCAAGAACCCATCCTAGAACATATACACACAGTCAGGATCCTGGGAAATACTCTAATCTGGGGAGAACAACAAAGCCCCGAACCTATTGATGAGTTCACCGACATACAAGTGATCGCCTATGACAGGAAAATAAAATACATCATGAAGAGGACCACTAAGAAGAGGAGGCTCACATTAGATAGCTCGGTTATCATCACTACAAAGGAGAATATGATCAACACATAGCATGCCAAGACATATGAGCTTATCATTGTAGAGATGGATATCACGGATACCACATTGGATAGAGAAAGAAGATATGAAAAGGAGTTGGCCGCTACAATTAAGGAGTTGGAGCATATACACAATTTGGAAAAATACTATGAGGACTCCACACAGGCCATGGTGTTTTTGAGAAGTGTGTTCGAAGATGCCTATGCCAAATTCACGAATGAATGACATAATTTCACTGAAGGCATAGCCAATTTCCAATAGGATACCCTTATGGCACTAGCGACCTGCAAGGACGTGGAAAGGTGGTATGAAAATGATCATCAAGCGGTAGAAAGGATATATTACATCAGTGCAGTAAAAAAGGATTGGGACATCGAAGAGCACGGTATTCGGGTGCTGAGGGATAACATCATAGATAGGATTAGGAAAGCGGTAGAATACTGGGTAAAAATGGCCCAACAACCTTAGCGAGATATTAAGGAGAAGTGGGTCAAGTGTGAAAGAATATGGGAAAAGATTAATAGGGAGATTAAAGGCATCAACCTCCTAGAATTTGGCTCACCCGAAGACTTTGTTGACCTGCATGACATAGTCAAGAAACATGAAAAACAATACTTGACATGGACAACAGAGATAGAAAAGGTGGCGAGCATAGCACCAGGTCAAGTATAGTAGTTCATGGAGCATCCGATTAAGGCTCAAGTATTTTTGCAGCGGTTAAGTATTAAAATAATCAAGTACATGGAGCGGGAAGTGGAAGTGAAAGAAATTCTTTCAGCCTTGATGGATCAGCACAGGTTCCCATATGCCAACACATGTGAGGAACTCTTCATCAAATGGTCAGAATATGAGAAGAGTCATCCACTTCAGTAAAAGTATTTGATGATTCTTAGAGAACAGAGAGATGAAAGCACCACGTGGCGATATTTTGTTTTGATTAGCTTGGAATTGTAATAGCTATTTTTATTTAATGATTCATTATAAATAAGAGGATTGACCTTTTAGCAAATGTCGATGGTTTTGGAAAAGACCCTCATTTTTGGAATTGTAAAGAACTATTTCTGAACTACCTTAATTGATAAGTCATGTTTAGGACCGGAGACAAATTTTTGTTTTACATCAAAGGCATTGTGTGATTGGATTGAGGAGGAATTGCTTCCAAGTTTACTTCATTAATGGATATTGTAATGTTTAAGAGTTTTAGAATCTATTGATAAGTTAGTTGTTTCAATATTTTTTGTAATTCTTGTCTCTAATGATGAAAGCAAGTTGTTGTGTTAATTTGTGATTAATGATAGAGCTAAGGAAACTATTTTTATTTCCATCATCTTATTGCATGTGTGTTTTATTTCGATAATTGTATCTCAGTCAATAATTGAAATACCAACAAGTTAATGTATCAATACTAGGCTTGTCACAGGTGTGAATATCTTTGTCTGCATGTTTGAGCACAAGGGTTATCCCAAGTTCAACCTTCTTTAGTAGTAAGGACCCCCTTTATCATCTCGTTTATACCAGCACACATCTTTTGATTAGACCCATCTAATAAAAGAAAAGAAAAAAAGAGAATGTTTAAATTGAAGGAGGAACTCTGATAAGAAGATATCTTGTCAATCACTACATAAAGCCCGTTGATAAATTGGCCAGATCGAAAGATCTAGAGAACCATTCCATTATCAAACTCTAGATAGTCTAATTTGGCCTACGTGGCGAGTTTGGTTCCTGCTGTTGAGTTAAAGGGATTTAGGACCCCTCAATAGAATTGATGCTAGAAGGAGGGCTCGTGAATGAATGGCTAACAATATTTACGATATAATATTTGGCATAGCCTACAGATTCAAAACAACCCACATGAATGGCTATTCATTCTCAAGACAACCCACATACACTGAGTACTCCTAAAATGAGTAAATCACCCCAGAAAGAGGAAGAACATATATTCCATGAAATACCTTACGATCTTCCTCACAAGGATTTGAACCAGTTCAAAAGAATCACAATAGATTACGCTCGACAAATTGGATCATTATCCTTAGCTCTGTTACTTCCTCGTAGAAAAAAAGTAAGAAGACCAATGATCGACACCCCCGACTAGGTTTTTGTTCACACAATAGAAGACCTGATAGACTTCTCCTTCACCGAGATCAAACATCCCCTTAATCTAATCACAGAAACACCAGTTGATAACCACTCTGAGCCCAATGATTCCAAATCTAACGAGGAAGGGTTTAACTTGGATCGCTCAACTTCGGAGTCAGATGACATGGAGGATAACAATGATCATAATGAATAAAGGGGAAACACACCTCAAAATAATCAACCATGGTTGGCCAGAGATTCTCTGGCAATCCCCGAATGGGTACATAACCTCCCTTGACATCTAGAAAAGTTACTTCCCAAGTTTGACCCCGAAACCTCTGGATTGCCTGAAGATCATATTAAAAAGTTCATACTATCTATTAGACTGATGAATGTCCAACATGAGGACATAGTATGCATGATTTTTCCCTATACCTTTGAGAATTCAGCCTCAATGTGGTATTTTAACTTGCATCTAGGGTCCACCACTAGTTGGACGAAGTTTCAAAAACAATTTTTAGACAAATTTGCAGAAGAAACCACTATAGGATATTCAATGGTTGAATTGTTCTCTTCCACCATGATTGCAAAAGAAAATGTTAAAGACTTCAATCAACGATTTATCACTATCCTGAACAAATTTCAACATGAAGATAAACCCACTTGGGATTTACAAATTGAAGTATATTCTAATGCTCTCCCTACTTCTATTTCCATGTTTATAAAAAGGGTTGCCAAGCATACCCTAGATGAAAATTTTGAGGAAGCCCAAACAATTGATTCCAAATGAAGGGATGTAAAGAGGGCCAGGTCTCACTAGTTAAGAAGGAAGCTCAACCTCCACCCAGGAAAGGACTCTTGTTGACTAGACCTCTAGGAAAACAAATAGAACAAGGTCCCAAAAAGGGAAGTGGATACATAGAAGACCTACAACAAATTATAAAGAAATTTTCAAATGAAATCGTAGACATGAAAAGAAGTGCGGGGGAAGGAAACCTAGGCCAAAGGCCTTATAAACCCATTTTTAAGAGAAACCCACCATTTAAAGCAATTGAACCTCCCCCATCCAACTTAAACATCGACCTAGGTAATGTATCATCCGACTCTTTTTGTACGTATCATCAAGAGAAACATTATGAAAGAGACTATCCACAATGGGTGCATGCCATGAATTTGATGGCTAATCAGTTCCTAGACGAAGTTTCCCTTACTAAACAATCAAGCGACTCAATGGTGAATATTTCAGATCAGGAGGAAGTTGACCCGCCAGAAGAAACAACCATGTTGTTGCAGGATCCTGACTTGCCAATGGCTTCTGATGATATATTTGAGGTTCAAGAACCACTCGCTAAGGTTTTGGCCGTGCAAACGTGAATTAGGGTTCAACCGGTCTCAAATGACCTTACCATTGTCCAAACCTCGAGAGGAAAACAAAAAGATGAGCACCCGAAAGCACCTTTTGTCTCCCAAAGAAATCCTATAAACATCCATACACAAGAATCACCCAAGATAGACTACAACATAGTATAAGACTTAAAAAGATTGAAGTCAAATGTGTCGGTCATGGACATGTGTAGAATTCCCCAACAAAAGGACTTTTTGTTACAAGCCTTCAAGTTAGTAGAAACCCCTATAACAAGCACTGACCAAGGGGAAAACCCATCTCCCATAGACCTAAAGAATAAACCGAATGTGAACACTTGCTCTGTAGATAAAAAGGGAAAGCCTTTTGTCCCATATTTCCTTTTAACATTTTAATTCTTCAACCAAAACCTCCATAATTATTTAGTTGACTCAGGGGAATCCTCTAATGTCATGCCATTATCTATCAGCAAGAAATTAAATGCATCCTGCTCAAAAGTGATAAACACGTTATACAATTGGACATGACTCAGGTAAAAGTTATTGGAGAACTCAAGAATGTCATGATCAGAATGTCTACACACCCAAAATTTGTTCAAGTGATTGACATCATTGTAGTGGATATACCAAAAGCTTATGAGCTGCTACTTAGTCGTGATTAGTCTGAGAATTTGAATGGATACTTTAGCATGGACTGGGATCACCTTTTGTTTCCATTAAAGGGACACACAAACATGATTAGGATTGATAGGGAAAGGTATCTCTAACATATCGTCATTGCTTTAGAAGCCTTCAACGAACCCTCGTTGGTAGATTTCCCCATGCTAGGGAACTACTCTTGATATTCTGATTTCGGCAATTTCTCTCCTCTCTCATCTGATGTACCTTTTACTCAAAACTTCGAAATGACTTTTCAAGTAAATCTACTAGTAGCGGTAGAAGAAAACCTCTTTTGTCAAGAACCTCTATTGGAAACTACAAACAAAATAGGTGGAGAGGAAGTTAGGAGGCATGGAGAAGCTGATGATTTTCTCTCACAAGTCTAGACCCTATACTTTGATGGGTATAAATCGCAAGAAGGGTCGGGATCAGGATGTATTCTCATTGACCCAAAGGGGAAACAAAATTTCTTGTCCTGCAAACTAGAATTTTAATGCACTAATAATACTGTCAAATATGAAGATTTAATCCAAGGACTAAACAAAGCCATAGACTTAAACATTAAAGAACTAAAAAAATTTGGAGACTCTGGAATTATCGTCAGGAAAGTAAAGAATACTATACATTGCAACTATCCCCACCTGAGGAATTATCAATAGGAAGTGCACAGGCTAATAGAAATTTTTGAGGCCTTCAATATAACAGTGATTCCCAGGACAAAGAATACTCTTGTTGATTCCCTATCCATTGTTTCCTCGAGGCTATCTCCTTTGGAAGAATATGAAGCCTCCAGGTTCACTGTGCAACTACTCTACAAACTGGCAGTACCCAAAAATATTTAAGCCCTAATATTGGCTCATTACCCCTTAATTGGGACATATTAGATTAGTAATGCTATTTTATTTATGTCGGCTTTAGGACATTAGNTAAAGAATACTATACATTGCAACTATCCCCACCTGAGGAATTATCAATAGGAAGTGCACAGGCTAATAGAAATTTTTGAGGCCTTCAATATAACAGTGATTCCCAGGACAAAGAATACTCTTGTTGATTCCCTATCCATTATTTCCTTGAGTCTATCTCCTTTGGAAGAATATGAAGCCTCCAGGTTCACTGTGGAACTACTCTACAAACCGGCAATACCCAAAAATATTTATAACTAGAAGGTCTTTGAAGGAGATGAACAGATTATAAACTTCCTGACCAATCAAGAAAATTTTAAATACCTGGCTATTGACGATGAAGTATTCCAAGAGAAATTAGTAGAAACTATTTCCCATGAACAAAGAGGTGAAACAGATCACTCTTGTAACAAACCAAAGTTTCACACGATACCAAAAGGGGTAGGCAATTTGGAAAACCTATTTGAATTAAGGGAAATATTTAAAGGGTCAACAAACATAAAGACGGGGAGATCATATCCCATGTACAAGACTATAAATCTAGGAACCCCGAAAAACCCTAAGAATATAAATACAAGCAAGACAATGCCTAAATAAGAAAGGAAAGCCTATCTCAAACTTTTCGGAGAACATCAAGATGTTTTTGCGTGGTCCTAATGAGAGTTGAAAACTTATGACACTTGTATTATTCAAAACACAATCTCGTTAAAATCCGGAGTAAAAACCTTCCAACAGAAGCTATGAAAGTAACACCCATATCTGGAACCCCTCATGTGTCAAGAGTTAAAGAAATTACTAGATGCTAAAATTATCTTTCAATTTAGACACTCTGCCTAGGTAGCAAATTTAGTTCCTATCAAGAAAACGTCTAGGTAAATCCGCCTGTGTGGATTTTAGGAACCTCAACAGAGCATCAGAAAGCAATAACTACCCAGTCCCACCAATGGAACACCTCTTGCGGACAGTGTCGGGTTTTGAAATTTTCTCCCTTTTAGATGTTTTTTCAAGTTACAATCAGGTTCTAGTTTCGGAGGAAGACCGATTGAAACCCACCTTCTGAACCAAGTGGGGAAACTTTGCTTATAAACGCATGCCCTTTGGGTTAATTAATGTAGGGGAAACCTTCCAAAGGGCCATGGACGTATCGTTTTTTGGATTGATCAACAAGTGTGTAGTAGTCTATGTGGATGTTGTTACTGTGTGTTCAAAGAACATAGAAGATCACATCTAACATCTAACCCATATTTTCGAAAGGTGTAGAAAATACGGTATATATTTAAACCTTAAGAAAACTGTATTTGGTGTCGAGGAAGGGAAATTATTAGGTCATATTATATCTCAAGAAGGAATTCGCATAGACCCAGAATGAATTAAGGAAATAGCTCAGCTTCCCTTACCCCACAACAAAAAGGCTATGCAATCCTTCTTTGGGAAAATCAATTTTGTGAAGAAGTTCACCCCCTATTTCGCTGAAACTATAAAACCCTTACAAAAATTGATTCGGAAGGATGTTGATTTTAAGTGGGATGACGAGCGGAAAAATTATTTCAACAATATTAAGACTGCAATATCTCAAGCTCCAGTGTTGCGAAGTCCCAACTTTAGAAAATATGTTTTCCTCTATACTTTTGCCTTCGACCAATATTTAACTACAGTATTGAATCAGAAGGATCACGACAACAATGAGGCCCCAGTCTCATTTATGAGCACTAATCACCAAGGGGTCGAACTGAATTATTCTTCTAGAGACAAACAGGCTTATGCGGTGTACAAAGAAGTAAAACATTTCAGATATTACATCCTAAAAAATCACACCAAAGTCATTGTGCCTCATCCCACATTCCGATCCCTATTCACTAAACAGGAGATGGGGGAAAGAAGAGGAAATTGGATGGAATTTGTCCAAGAATTTGATCTAGATATAAAACTTGCCAAATTAGTTAAGGAACAGGGACAGTGTAAACTGGTCGCTGAATCCCAAGACCGGGTAAATGAAGACTCTGGGTGGGAGAATGAATTGGTGTTATGGTGTAGTGAAGCTTTATATGTTCCCCTGGGGCAAGAGTCTTTTTATGGAAAACTAATTTATCTCCTGCACCATGAGACTTTCCACAAAAACCTAATCCCTAAGGAAAGGAGAGCTCTCAGACTGAAATCGACACAATATCACCTCATAAATTCAGTGATTTTTACTGTAAATTATGATGGGTTACTTTTGAGATGTCTTGAACATGAAGACATAGAAAAGGTTCTAAAGGAGCTCCACAATGGTCCTGTGGGTGGACACTTTGCAGGGAATACCACAGCTCACAAGATACTAAGATCCAGCTATTTCTATTCTACACCATTTAGGGACGCTCATACATATGCTATAAACTGCAAAACTTGTCAAATAAGTGCAGGGAGGGAAAAAAGAGCAGCGATCCCACTCCAACCAGTGGCCATATCTAGACCATTCAAGAAATGGGTGTTAGATGTCATAGGGGAGATTATCCCGAGTTATTCAAAACAACATAGATTCATACTGACTGCTATGGACTATTTCATGAAATGGGTAAAGGAATTCCCACTGACTCACATGAACGAAAAGGTGGTAATTCAATTCATAGAACAATAGTTGATCACAAGGTTTGGTATGCCTTCCGTTCTTGTTTTTTATAATGTCACTTACTTTTCTTCCACCCTACTAACATAGTTTTCTCTAGATAAAGGAATCATAATCATATATTTTTCAAAATACTATCCACGGGGGAATGGAATGACATAATCAACCAATAATAACCTAGTAAGGATCTTGAAGAAAAAAGTTGCAGAAAATTAGAGGAATTAGCATAGTTTGCTTCATAATTCCTTATGGGCCGATAGAGTAACACCCAAGGAAGATATAGGTAACTCCCTATACTTTATGGTATACGGACAAGAATTCATTCTCCCGAATGGGCTATATCTTCCATCTCTTCAGCTTGCTCAGGGATCCAGAGGACAACCCTCATCGGTTATTCAACAGAGAATTGATACCCTCCTCATGCTAGAAGAAGAAAGGGAGAAAGAAAAATCAAATTTCATCACTCATCAGCAAAAATTTAAAATATGGTTTGACAAGCATTAAGTCTAGAGAGAAGAATTTTAAAGTAGGAGACTTAGTCCTGAAATGGGATAGAGCAAATGAACCAAAGGGAAAACATTCAAAGTTTCAAAATCTATGACTCAGACCTTTCTAGGTAGCCGAGAAACTTGGGGTAGGAACGTATCTGTTGAAAAATATGAGGGGGGAACTTGATGCCATCCTAGTGAATGACCAAGCCCTAAAATAATATTTTTGTTAAAAATAAAAAACAAAAAGCAAATTTTTTTTTTTTTTTTTTTGGTGTGTTTTCGTGTTATTCTAGGTGTAAGTGTTAGGTAGACTGATTACATAGTCCTTTATTTATGTTTTTAATTTGTGTGATATTTTTTTTGCAATAAAGTTGTGTTCCACAAGGCATTAGTTAACCTTAATAAATACGATGTAGCAAACTATGTTCCTGACTCACGCTTACATGCAACATAAGAAACATTGGGCAAATTGTGTTTTTCTTAAAAGAGTTCTATATCTAACCTTTGCAGATAAACGACCTTGGAAAGTGATGAAGTGTCCACCTGGTGGTCTGGTAAAACCTAAAGGGAAAGATGGAAAGTTGGAAAGGACCACATGTACCTCAAGACAAAGCTAGGAATAATTTCACCTTAACCATCTCATCTTGCAGATAACAAACGTCCTCCTCTCTCACACACTCAGGGCATCTCTGCCAAAAATAAATCAATTATATCAAATGAGTGCAAAGTAGGAGAGTGTATGTAGATAAATCCATTGGGCCTATGGAGGCTCACTGGAAGCGGAGAAAGGTATGCGATGTTGGGGTGACTCCGTCGGGGCTATGCATGCTCGCTATCAGTAGAGCGACACCACAAAAAATGGATGATGATAACTAAAAGGCATGGTGTCAGTGAATACTTTACTCAATTTTTTTCAAAAGGGGGTGTGGGTCATGGTCAAGAGGAACAAAGGTGGAATAAAGGTTTAAACTCCATATGCGGGCCCGAGGGAATTGTAAATGCAAGGATAAGAGATAATCTTATAAAAGAAAAACCAGTTAGATTCCTAACCAGCTTTTGCATCAGCTAAGCTAGGGGAAGGAACAAAGATTCTGCTTTTGCCCAGTAAATCGCCACTTGTTGAGTGCTCAACACACCCTAAAATCCTTATGAAATTTTATCACTTTTTGGGTAGCACTTGTTTTCTTTTACTGTCTAAATTGAGTTCACTTTGGGAGATGGTTTATTTTGTTTTGTTTTCATGACTCTTATCAATCAAGTCGGGTTTGTTTGAACTTGTTGAATGAAAACTTGTGTTTAAAGGAACTTGACATCCTAACTAAGAATCTACAACTAACATTTCGACTAATGTGCTTGTGTTTGGCGTCAGAAAAATTCAAGCAGGTAAAGTGGTAATACAATTACACTAATCAACGATCGTTGATGCACTATCAGCATCAACAGAAGGAGGAGTTGGTTTACATGAGTTATTCACCAGGAATTTTCAAGAGCTAGTCGATCCCCATCGGCATCGACAAAGTACAAGAGGGATAGACATTGAAAAAATACATAAATAAACCACTAATATACGATGACCAATGCGCTTGATCGAGGGTCGGGGAAATATAGAAGGGTTAAAACACTTGATTTTTTCTGCGATAAACATATCGTTGATCGTCGATTGTCGAACCCCAATACACTTTCGACATCGGGAAATTTTCGAGAGATTCAATCCGAGATCACTTGGGTAGGTTTATTGTCGATCACCGATCCTTGATACTTTTTGGCATCGGTGCGATAAAATTGGGTTTTAGAACGTTTAGCTTAAGAAAATTCCCGATTCCAAATAACATGGGTAAACTAAGACATTTGTCTCAAGTGCCACATGTATTTACCGCATAAGGGTATCGTACGTCCTAGTTTTGTCTCAAGTCATATTAAGGTTTCCTATTTCCTAGTCACACCTCCAAGTCATCCTTGCCATGTCAGCTCTGTATGGAAATATCGTTTGACGTTAGATATTTTGCAAGGAGATATCAATGAAAAGTGTTCAAAGTGGAACCTCGACTCCTGACTCACCAGCTGGACTAGTGAAACGATGG
>JASDQU010198546.1:748-10779 GCA_032191745.1 Picea mariana
CTGAGGCCTCTTTGATTTTTCTGTGCAGAAACAATCAATGGTTTCTGGTAGTTACACTATGAACCTCTTGAGCCTTATGCCTTTGGCACCTTTCACCTTTCCTTTCACATGTGGCCTCAAGTGGTGACCACACGCCTATTCAGAAGGCACTTACGCGATTCGCATTTCAACAATTCCTGTTGTGAGGCATCTCGAATCTCCAAGTCGTGATCTACGAAATGAAGATTAGCTTCGTGCTAGCTCCTCCCTTGAGCCTTCATCGATGTGACCATAGGTTATGACCAGGGGCCAATTCTGAACACGCATTCCACATTTCGGCATTTCGGCATTTCAACATTCCTGTGATGAAGAGTCTCGACTCTTCATGTTACAATTGCCGAAAAGGAGCTTAGCTTGGTACTAGCTCCTCCCTCTCACATGACCACTGAAGGTGACCACAGCCTACACCAAAAGGTATTTCAGTGTTTCGACATTTCTGTGGTGAAGTGTTTCGACACTCCAAGTCATGAACCCCGAAATTTTCGGCGTTTCAACATTTCTGTGTTGATGTGTTTCGACACTCCAAGTCACGAACCTCAAAATTTTTGGCGTTTCGCATTTCAACATTTCTGTGTTGAAGTGTTTCGACACTCCATGTCACGAACCCTGAAATTTTCGACGTTTCACATTTCGCAGCTTTGGGACTCCTATGATGAAGAGTCTCGACTCTTCCTGTTGCGATTGTCGAAACTCAGAAATTGAGTTAGATCAATGGTCCACAATCTTGATGGTTCAATGGTCCAGATCTTTTCATGATTTCCCATATCGCGAGTTCCTGTCGTGAGTTTCTTCCTTGAATCCTCCAACTCCCGATATCCTAAACTCCAAAATGGAGTCATATCAATGGTCAACAATCTCCCTTTGATCAACGACTCAGATTAAGTCGTGGTTTCGCATTTTGCAATTTCGTCATTCTTGTCATGAGTGTTCTTGACACCTCCAACTCCTAGTATCTGAAACTCCGAAATAGAGTCAGATCAACGGTCCACGATCTCCCTTTGGTAAACGACTTAGATTAAGTCGTGGTTTCACATTTCACGATTTCGACATTCTTGTCGTGAGTGTCCTAGACACCTCCAACTCCCGGTATCCAAAACTTCGAAATGGAGATCAAGTCGTGGTTTCACATTTCGCGATTTTCTGCCGTGAGTTGCTTCCTTGACTCCTGGAGTTTACGCTTCTGAATGGGATCCAACGATCACTTATTGAACTTGCCATTTCCATTCCATTATCCCTGCACTATTGTTCATGATCTTTTCCATCAATGACAAACACGCATACTCTACACTATCTCTTCTGATCTTATCGAGCTTGCTCTGCTGCGTCTTCCCAAAATACTTTTGGTGCCCACCTGACACATTCTTCCTGTACTTAAGCCATCGTCGTTGGTGTACTTTCCATCAATGACAAGAATACGCTACTTGTAAAACATGCCAACACCAAAGTGGGCCGAACAACTTCTCAAAGATGTTCATTCAGATGAAATGAACAAAATAGGAACTAGGGGATCTTCAAGAGCAGAAGCTAATTTTTCTCATGCTTCCATTGAACCTACTTCTTTTGCTGAAGCAGCTGAACATAAAGAATGGCAGGAAGCAATGATTAATGAATATGATTCAGTACTTGCAAATGGGACTTGGAACTTAGTTGATTGTCCACAAGATGTTAAGCCCATCGGTTGTAAATGGGTTTATCAAGTAAAGTACAAGCCCAATGGTAAAATTGACAAGTACAAAGAAAGACTTGTTGCAAAAGGTTTTTCTCAATAGGAAGGAATTGATTATGAAGAAACTTTTGCACCCACAGCTAAATGGAACACTATCAGAATGGTTATCAATTTGGATGCACATAATGGTTGGAAATTACATCAAATGGATGTCAAAAGTGCCTTCTTGGATGTTGATCTAAAGGAAGATATTTTCATGACTCAACCACAAGGTTTTGAAGAAAAAGGACAAGAACATAAAGTTTGCAAACTTGTGAAGGATTTATATGGTTTGAAACAAGCTCCTCGAGCTTGGTATGAAAAAATTGATGAGTACCTACAAAAGGTGGGTTTTTAGCGAAGTGAATCAGATGATACATTGTATTTTCGAATACAAGATAAGCACATGGTGATACTTGTACTCTATGTTGATGACTTAATCATAACATGAAATAATGAAGCTCACATCAAACAAGTTAAGGAAAAACTTAAAGCAGGGTTCAAAATGACTGACTTAGGGGCACTTCATTATTATCTTGGAGTTGAAGTTTCTCAACATCCTAACCAAATATTCCTTAGTCAAACTAAGTATGCCACTGAAATTTTAAATAAATTTGGCATGGAAGATTGTAAACCTTCTCTTACCCCCATGGAGCAGAAAT
Source organism: Picea mariana (assembly GCA_032191745.1). Classification (NCBI taxonomy): domain Eukaryota; kingdom Viridiplantae; phylum Streptophyta; class Pinopsida; order Pinales; family Pinaceae; genus Picea; species Picea mariana. The sequence continues at coordinate 3,155 of JASDQU010198546.1, forward strand.
TGAAACTTTCAAAATTTGAAGGGGGGGAATTGGTAAACAGTACAAAGTACAGGAAATTGGTTGGAAGTCTCATTTATTTGACAAATACTCGACCAAATTTGTCACATTCAGTTAGTATATTTTCAAGGTTTATGCAGGAACCAAGGGAAAGTCACTGGAATTCAACAAAAAAGATACTAAGATACATTCAAGGTACAAAAGACTTTGGTATTCTCTACAAAAGGAACCAAAATTTTACACTTGTTGGATATTCAGATGTTGATTTTGCAGGTGACATTGATGATAGAACATCCACTTTAGGTTATTTAATGAATATGGGTTCAACAACAGTATCTTGGAATTGTAAAAAGAAGACAACAATTGCCAATTCTTTAGCAGAGGCAGAGTACATATCAGCTTGGGAAGCAACATGTGAGATTGTATGGATACACTGAATTTTACAGGATCTTGGTGAAACTCAGAAATTACCAACTACCTTATTGATCGACAGTCAGTCAGCAATAAAGATGGCCAAGAATCCAATATTTCATTCAAAGACTAAACATGTCGACACCAAGTACCACTTCATTAGATCGCTCATCATCAAATACATCATCAAGCCTCAGTTCTGCCCGTTTGAAGATCAAAATTCAGATATTTTTACCAAACCTCTTCGTAGAATAAAGTTCACTAAGTTCAGAGATGAACTTGATCTTTGTAAAAATGAACTTCTGGATTAAAGGGGGGATTGTTAGCCTCATAATCCTGAATTTCTATAGTCTAAGTATTTTCTAGTATAAATGTTTTTTGAAATTAATTTATTCTAGTTTGTTAGGATAAGGAAACCTAGCTTCTATGTAAAGGAAACCTATCATACTCATGTGATTATGTGATTGGTTATTCTCCTAGTTTTTAGTTTAGAGTTAAGTTATAAAAACTAGATCCTTCTTCAAGTGAGGTTAAGGAGTAGATTATGAATTTCAAATTGTAATCACTTTTTCCTTATTAATAAAATTGCGTGTCTGAGGACACTTTGTCAACATGTTTCATTTGTTAATTTTTCTCCATCATGATAGGATAGAAATGGATTTTGAGTCATGATTTCTAATAACATCTTAGTTGATTTTGAGTATGATTTTTAATGATAGTTTAGTTCACTTTAGATTGTGATTTTTAATGAAATCTTAGTTATGAATTTGAGTTGTAATTTATAATTAGCATTAGTCAAGATTTTGTAGGTTTGCACAGAGTATTTTCATTATCATCTTAGTCATGAATTTGAATTAGGATTTGTAATTAAGTTTTAATTATGAGTTTATATCTTTGCTTGAATTGGTGATTTTGCACAGGGTACTCTCCAACAATTGTGATAGAGTGAATGATTGATGTTGAATATTTTATGCACAATGTTTAAATATCACATGGATTCCAAGAACACCTAGTGTTACTTTTATGATGGGAAAAATCTCTATAGACTGCCTTATTCATACTTTACATTTCTCTGTAGAAGTTAGCATTGAACTAATTCTACTTGAATTTTCATTAATAGTCAGATGCCATCATGATGTTATTCGACATCGAAGACACAATCATCACATTTGAATACTTTATTTTTTTTACTGCAAGATAGAAATAGTTTTGATAGATTAGAATTTGAATATTGTCATAACACTCTTGCTTTTGGTTCAGTAGATTAATGTTTATTCTTTGCAAAATAGAAATAGTTGTGAGTTCTTTTTAAGAATAGAGTTCACTTGTCAAGATAGTTTTGATTGAGTAATTAAAAAGAGTGGTGATCCTTAGGGTAAACTATCTCCTTATCTAGACAATCTTTCCATTAGCTTTCCTTTATACCTTGGCTCATATTGTGCCACAAATCTAAGTTTACTTACCCTAGATTGAAATTTTAATTCAGGGAATTAGTACATATATAATACCCATCATTTTGGCGTAGTTGTCGGGGAGTTGTATTAAGGTAGAAAATAGTTAGGAATTAGATCATTTCTGAACATTAGCATTAGTTTGGTGGCGGGGAAACTTTAAGATGAGAGGTAAGAACCTGCACATATTTTATGGCAGGTTCCCCCAAACCCAATGGTAGTTTTTCTTTTTAACTTCTTTCATGAACAAATCTAGGGACCCAAAGGGTAGATACATCAAAACCAAACCAAAAGTTTCGATCAAGGTTCCTTCTAACCTTTTTGGAGGAAGGAACACTCCACCCATAAACTCCGCAAAACGATACTAGAAAATAGGGGTTAGCTCAACTCAAAGAGATAAATAAGTCTCCAAAGAGACCAAAACTGGGGACACTATAGAGTAGAAAATTGAAACATCAATAGTAGTGGGACAGGAGGCAAGACCACTCGGGCCTTCATCAGAACCAACCAACACAACCTTTTCTTTTTCACCACCATCATGGGACTCTAACTTTGTAGATATCATTGACCCCGAATAGGTGAATTCTCTCTTTGGAAGTTCAACCAATATAATTGTATCCCAAGTTGAAACACAAAATTTTGCACCAATAGTTTCAACAGGCTCGAGTAAAGTCCCGGACATATAAAAAGTAGATAAATCTTCCCATCGAAGAGATACCCTTCCTGGAAAGAAACTTGGGATACTTTTTTATCTTCAAGTATAAAACCATTCAGGTATTCTCTCTTTGGGAACCAAATTAGTATGGATTATCAGGAGGATCACAACCCTGTAAGACACAATGAGGGAGAAGAAGTGGGAAACTAAACAGAAACAACCTTCGGGTTTCCAATTTTGGATACCACATAGAATGTCAACATGAAGAACATTCCACTCTCTGCACTACCCACCTTTATGGTAAAAACAGGTAAGACCTGGATACCTTCCTATTTGAGTTTGACATCTTGTGTAGAAGCTACAACTACTTGCAAGATTCCCAAAAATTAAAACTTTTTCCTGCCAGTTTCAAGGACTTTGCACTAAGATGGTTCATGGGGTTAGGAGAGTCCAGTATTAGGTCTTGGGAAGACATGAAATCTACATTACATACAAAATACCAAGACTATTGCAAGTCCAAGTATTCTCGTAATGATATTTTTAAAATTCAACAGTTAGAGGATGAGAGTCTAGAGGATTACATCGAACGATTTTCTTATACCTCACAAAAATTGAGATACAATGACCTTCCAGATGATGCAGTCGTGACTCTTTTCCTTAAAGGAATTTTGGAAGAATATCTAGAGACACTTAACCTAACATCATCAGGTGAAATCTCCCATAAACCATTTATTGCAATCTGTGAAATGTGTATAAATTACTCGAGGAGCATAGCCAAAACTGGGAAGAGTGTTCGGGATCCTTATAGTAGAAACCTAAAAAAAATTAGTTCGGGTGGTATTACAAGGGTAGAGATAGGAAACCTATTGGAAAAATTCAAAACCGATATCCTAAGTACAATAGGTTACCAATTAGACACCCTAAATATTAAGAAGAAACTAGAGGAGGAGAATGCAACAATGTGCATATTTTGTCCAAGATGCAGGAGGAATCGTTCCTCAAGGGAGTGTCCATTAGACAACATTTCAGTTTGTGGCTTCTACACTGAAGACCACCCAACTGAAAAATTCCCATCACTGCCCAGTCTATTAGACATTTACAGAAGTGGGGATCCCAGGGAATATTCTTATGCACCTAGGAGGCCATGGAATCCTAGGAGTCAACCTACACACCAAGATCTACCACCTCAAGTTCCTCCCTATTATCAACAACTAGAACAATGGAACTCACCGAATTGGAAAAACTAGTCTCCATAGTATGCTTCACATCACCCTTGGCTACAAGGATGGAGAGGAGGGCATACCCAAAGAAACACTCATGATCCACTTGTTCTTATTACCACTCATCCTTACCCACGTTTTCCACCAAACATCCAACAACTTTTGCTAGGTTTTGTTCCCCCACCTTTACCTCCTATTCCACAACAACCCCAACAATACCAGAATACAATATCCCCAAGATCGACATTATTACCGGCACAATCGGTGCCCAAACCGAATAATAAACCAACTCAACCTCTTCACAATGTTGAGATGCAAACCTTCCCAACATATGTTATTTCTCCTGTTCCATTACATGAGATTCAACTAAGGTTGGGAAAAGTTTTGGATAGACAGAGGCCTTTAGTAGTCATCTGGGAAGAAGAAGAAGTTGAAACTCCCAAACAACCCATGGATGACACTAAGTGGGAATATGTTATCATTCCTAAAGACAACAAACCAAAGCTTCCCAAAAATGAATCTTCACATATTACAAAATCCCCTCCTTATCCAGAAAGATTAGCAATTGAGAAACCAACAATTCAACCAGAATTTGACATTTTAAATGAATTAAAGAATATCTGTGTCAAAATTCCCCTGTTACAAGCCATAAAGGACATTCCAATTTATATTAAGGTGGTCAAAGAATTGTGTATCAATAAACCAGGTAGGAAACAAAAAGATCCTCCAACAGTAATTTGATAGGAGAATTGTCTAAATACATATCAGAGTAGCCAAGGGTGACAAAGTATGCAAACCCAGGGAACCTCGTAGTAAAAATAACCATTAATAAGGTTCCCATTGGAAATACTCTCATATACCTAGGGGAAACCATTAATGTTATGATTTTTACTACCTTGGAGGAATTACAATTGAAACCTCTTCTTAGACCTACCCCAACTATTTTGGAATTAGCAGATAAGACAAAAGGTATACCTAAAGGAATATTGGATGATATCATAGTTACATTAGCATCATGGGAATATCCAGTAGACTTTCTTGTCATTCATTCAAAGGATCCTGCTAAAGGGCATCCCGTTATCTTGGGAAGACCTTGGTTGGCCACAACCAATGCATTTATTGGTTGTAGAGAAGGTGAAATGACCATCTATGATGGACTTTCTATACATAAGATTACCATATACCCACCATATCAACCTATTATGGAGAATCTGTGGTGGCTTGAATGTCCATATGAGAATGAGAACTGGAAAAAAAAAGTGTTTCCAAGTGATCATTCCTGGGCACTTCAGGAGAAAACAACGAAAAATGTGAAAAATCAATTTATTTATGCTATCACATGTGTTGATTTTCCACAATATTTTCCCCAATTTGAGTACATGTTTGGTGAAGAATTTCAGGAACAGTTGGACCCATCAAATTTGTCTTCAATATATTTTATTTTTGAGATAGATGAATCTTCCACATCTTATACCATGCCTTATGAGATTAGTCTTGGGAAATTCCTACATATAAATTCCAGACTAGATGCAAATCAACAAAAACAATTAGTAAATGTCCTTAAAGAACAATTAGGGGCATTCGCCTGAGAATACAATGATATGAAGGGTATACACCCTAGCACATGAATTCATCACATATACACCTAGGCATAAGTAAAACCTGTTAGGCAACCTCAGAGAACGATGAATCCGACACTCAAGGACATAGTAAAAGAAGAGATACAGAATCTATTGAATGTCAACTTTATTTATCCAATCTCTGACAGTAAATGGGCATCCCCGCTTGTACTGGTTCCAAATAAAGTAACCGAAAAATGGAGAATTTGGGTCAACTTCCGGGAACTTAATAAGGCCACTCTAAATGATTATTTTCCCCTTCCCTTCATTGACCAAGTCTTGGATACCTTGTCAGATAAGAGATACTTTTCCTTCCTAGATGGATATAGCGGATACAACCAAATTCTCATATCACCCAAGGATCAGGACAAGACTACTTTCACTTGTCCTTGGGGCACCTATGCCTATAGGGTCTTACCATTTGGTTTGTGTAATCCTCCTGCCACATTTCAATGAGCAATATTAGGGATATATTTTTACATTATTCATGATTGTGTGGAAGTGTATATGGACGAATTTACAGTATATGGAAATACTTACCAAGAATCCCTAGATAATCTAAAGAAAGTCCTTATCAGATGTCAAAAAATGAATCTATCCTTAAGTCATGAAAAATGTAAAATGTTATTGATTGAAGGAGTAGTCTTAGGGCATCACGCTTCGTATGAAGGGATTAAAGTGGATCCTGCTAATATTGAGGTAATCGTCAAACTTCCACCCCCAAATACTCAAAAAAAGGTAAGAAGATTTCTTGGACATGTCAGATACTACCGACGATTTATTGAGAATTTTACAAATATTGTTGCACCCATGTTTGGATTTCTTACAAAAAATGTTGATTTTCTTTGGACTGACCAATGTCAAATGGCCTTTTAAACTCTAAAAGACAAATTATCTATGGCACCAGTTCTTAGGGGACCCAATTGGGCCCTTCCATTTCACATATCCATTGATGCCTATGATACTGCAATAGGAGGAGTATTAGGACAAAAACAATACCACCATTCCTATGCCATTTATTTTGTGAGTAAGAACTTGTTCCCTGTCGAGTTAAACTATAAAGTTACCGAAAAGGAATTCTTGGCAGTTTTCCATGCCATTAATAAATTTTGCCATTATATCACAGGATACTAGGTATTTGTACATACAGATCACTCTGCCATTAGATTTCTCATGAATAAACCCATTACCGATGGTCGAGTAACTAGGTGGCTCCTGTTATTACAAGAATTCAATATCACCATCCTTGAATGACCTGGAAAAGAGAACTTAGTAGATGATTTTATTTCACACATTAATCATGAGGGTTTTGATATTCCTGTAGATGATATTTTTCTAGATGAGCATCTTTTTTCCCTCTCTGTAAATACCCCATGGTTTGCAGACATGGAAAATTATTTGGCTACTAAGAAGTTACCAGCTTATTTGTCACCTCATGAAAAGCGTCGAATTATCACGCAAAGTGTTAATTACTCCTGGGTTGGCGATGAACTTTTTTGTACTGGACTAGACTTGATTATTTGTAGATGTGTCCGAGAAGATGAGATACGATAAATACTACGAAGTTGTCATGATGGACCATGTGGTGGCCATTTTTACGACAAACGTACAACATTTAAGGTTTTACATTCAGTTTACTATTGGCCTAACATTTTTAAGGATGTTGTCAAATATGTGAGAAGTTGTGATAGCTGTCAAAGGATAGGAAGACCCACTTCAGCTGATGAAATTCCCTTACGTGCCCAAGTTATGATAAAACCTTTTGAGAAATGGGCCCTTGATTTTGTAGGACCAATTTCACCCATGTCACGTAAGAAGAATTATATTTTGGTTTGTACAGATTATGTCACTAAGTGGGTAGAGGCAAAATCCTTATTTAGGGCTACCGAAAAATCTATTGTTGAATTCATTTATGAAGACATATTTACCTGCTTTGGTGTTCCTCGTGAAATTGTTACAAAACAGGGCACATAATTCACTTCTAAGTTGATAAAGGAATTAACGGACAAATATGGGATCAAGCATTGTAAGTCTTCTCCACATCACCCGCAAGCTAATGGTCAAGCAGAGTCCCCAAACAAAGTTTTGGAAACTATCTTAACCAAAACTATTCAATTACACCATATGGATTGGGCTGATAGAGTTCCATAGGATTTGTGGGAATATCGTACCACCTGCAGAAACACCACTGGGCATACCCCATACAAACTATTTTATGGAAAACAAGTACTTCTACCAATTGAGTTCCAAGTAAGGAATTTTTGTATTGCTG
>JASDQU010198549.1:0-12012 GCA_032191745.1 Picea mariana
TGGTCAGTTTTGTCGGGAGGGATGTAGACACCTCATTGTAGCCTAGTATATAAGTCTGTGTGTGATTATTTGTGTAAAGAATCCTGTGCCGTATCAAGAGTATCGGACCCTTTAAAGGTAGGGTTTCCACTCTTGTGACACACCTGACGGAGATTACTAGTTTCTGCCTGAGCAGTCGGCTAGGAGCCTATCTGACCTTCTCTCTTTCTGGAGCAGCGAACTGAGATTAAACGCCCTGCTTTCCTGTGCAGAAATAGTAAGATCTACTACTATGGATCCTTCCCTCTTTGTTCGTACTGTTCATAACCCAGTATGTCGTTAAATGTTTGCGTTGTGCGCCTTGTGTCTATGGTCGTTATTGCTTGCAGTTACTCGTTGTGTGCCTTCAGTCTTCTTGTGATGAACATCGTGGTTGCGTCTTGTTGGTTGTCGAGTGGCGACGTAGAGTCAAGTGTGTCTGTTACTTATATACACACGCACACACCTTAAACAAAAAAAATTTGCACCTGTTATCAGAGTTGTTGTCGTAACGAGGAGGGTCATTACAGTAAAGCCACAACTGCATGGATAAATGACAACAGCCAAAAACTTTCAAACAACTATTCTAGCTGATTTTGGTGATGATCCAGATCCAAATTTATATGTTCTTTCAAAATTAAGTCCAAAGTGATCCCATTATGGCGTAACATTTAAGCATGGCCCTCCCGAGATGAGATAACATGTGGTTGTTTTCCACATGCCCACTTTGCGATGTAGACAATTGAAGTATGGTACTCTCTTGAGCCTAAAGGGGGGAGTACAATGATGCAATTCTTCTGCATCTTAAGTGGGGGAGTTCAATAATCAAATGAAGGTGGTTCTTGAAACCACTTGTGGTCTCTCCTTTCAGCTGTAAAAAGGGGGAATTAATGATGAAATTGAAGATGGTTGTTAGACTAAAAGTTTTGACAGAAAATATGCCAGATGGGCATGGAATTTTTCAGGTGGGCAACTGCAATCTGTATATGACAGACTTTGGAATAATTATGGTTCAATGACTTGCAATTGAATCATACACAAGGATGGTAATTTTGAGAGCAATGATGTGGACATTTGGTTCACTTGGATGGTCATTCGACCTAGCAGAGGACAACAAGATCCTTCTGCATTGCAACTTGGCATTTGATTGAGTTGTTAGGAATTTTTCAAGGATGTGTTAGATTTGCAGTTGATTCACTTCTATTAGTTAGCTCTCATCATATTGGAGTTCACATCAGTGAACAAATTACAAACATTCTGGTTCACAAGAATACACAATGAGATTTACAGAGTTTTCAACATCCATATTTGACAGTTTTTCAGTCAGTTCTTCATTGAGGCCCAGTTCTGGAGTTTCAACATGAAGACTTGGAGATGATGTCATTTTATCCTGCTTTGCTAGTATTATTGTTCAGACTAATGAGGGGGGGGGGGGGGGNGATGTTAGCCTCTTTCTCATATACAATCATTAAGTCCTAGTATACCACCTTTATGTATTTCACATAACTAGGATATAGTTGTTATCCTAAGTGTGTTTCTAGATTCCTACTTTTCCTCCTCCTACTTTATCTCTTGATGATGTGTTGATGTGAGAGAAATTGAGGTGGTTTCATTATTGTATTATATATTGTATCATGAAAATGAATACAAGTACATGAGGTGGATTTATGCCTTTTCCTCCACTTCTTGTGTTCTCTCAATTTCTTCATTGGCCCTTGCCGTGCTCTTTTCCTACATATTTCCCATGTCAGGAATTTGTTACAAAGGGATAACCAAAGAAAAAGTCTAATTTTTAAAGGAGATTTTATTTTCTAGATGGGTTTCCATGACCACCACTCATGTTTTTCTCTTATCTCTCTAAAGAACATAACTTTATATCCAAAATGTGTAGTGTACCTTCTCAATGAATTATTTTTTGGACCTAATTATTTTATCTTCCTCATCCCTCAACTTTTTTCATCGTGCCTAATATTTTTGTTAATTAATGCAAGAATTTTCTTAAAAGAGCCCTATAAGAGATTCACCTTTAGACTTGTGTATTAGGGTGTGTTTTACTATGAAGTATGATTTAACAACAACTCTAGAAGATGATAAATGAAATAATCACACATTCATACATAAAACATCAAAGAGATCGGATAGGAAATGCCACACCTAATTCCTTCTGTTGGAGGAAAAACTGTAAAAATTGGAAGAATTGGTTTGCAGGGCCCATTTTAGGTGTAGGTCCCAGTTTGGCGATTTGGGGTCTGAAACATTTCAAATCCCATTTGAGACATCAACCACCATTTTTTGGGGTCAAAGAATTACGAGCTTAGCGCGTACACCCTCAACACTATTCTACACATGGTAAGATTTCCAATGGTGCAAAAATCACCCCAATTAGAGTTTGTATGTTGAAGTTATGCCTCACACAAGTTGACTTACCTTGTTGACCACCATGGTACTAAGAGGATGCCACGTCAATCCCATTAATCACACATGTCAGTTAAAAACTAAGTTATGATAGGTTTTGACACCTTAAAAAAAAAATGTTCGATAAATCTAAAGGTTCTGTAGACCCAAATGGTCTTCCATGTCATTCTAGATATGCTCAGAGAAGGTGCAAGATATTTATTTTATATAAGCAATATATATATATATATATATATATATATATATATATATAAGCTTGTTTATTTTGTTTGGTGGGGTTGTTTCTTTAGGCCACTGACATGTCCTTTGTGTCTAACATCCAACATATCCAACATTGGATACACAAGGGGAGTTTCACCAATGGCTTCAACACATATCTCTTGATTTTGACATTCAGAGAAATTTCCACCTCTCTTTTTCTTTTAAACAAAACTAGGAAAATTGTATTATATAAAGTTGTATCTATGACAAACAAAAAAATTACATATTATTGTTCTCTAGTGCTTTTAAACAAAATAGACTCCTCCTTATATGCAAAAAATAGAGCTTATATATGTCTTTAGACAAAATATCCTAGAACTTTGTACAACAATATATTATGAAGTAAACACCTAATATCCTATTAACTTTAAAAAACATTAAACTTAGCAACACAAAATCCATAAAGGCAACACATAGACAAGGACGATAATCCAAAGACAATTTCAACCCAAACACCTAAAACAAAGAAGCAAACATTAAACGAAACACATAGACAAGGACACTAATCCAAATCCAATTTCAACCTAAACACCTAAAACAAAGAAGCAAACCCATAAATCCACAAAAACACCACCAGGGTTCCACCAAATTCTCAACTCCTATGAGCTAAAAATCTAGCTAATCTTAAACATGATAGGACTAGAAGGTTGAACCCACAAAAGGAGGAATCCACACCACCATCAAATAGATACTCGCTATGACTATAACCCACAGGACCAAAGTGACTGTAACCAAATTCCAACAAAGAGAGTATGAAATCTAGAAAACCCAATGCACATAGAGAGTCTAGGAACCATAGATGCGACACACATAGGGCTCCCAAAAAATCAAAATCCACCAAACTAGAATTCCAAAGGACCATGCAAAAAATGGCTATGTCTCTTACCAGGTGGTTGTTGGACAATTGAACTAGGATCCTCTCTCCTCTGCTCTGCTTTTCCTTTCGTAGCTCCATTTTGTTTGATGAGAGTGAAATCACCAGGAATTGTCCATCACATGGACTTCCATTCATAGATTGATATTGGCAAGTCTAGTCTATTCTATAAATAGATAAACATGAACCCAAATACACATCGTTCATGGATTGATTATTGATTCAAACAAATTACAATGCCATTTTTTTAAAATTTATTTCGAAATTACTTCATGCACTTAATGTTCAGCCTAACTTTGTGCTTCGTTGTCGTCTAGTTGGTCAACTCTAACCCGAGAGACTCAGGTTCTTGTCCCAACAATGGAATTTATTTCTACACGTTTTTACAGTAACTGAAAAAGTTTTAGAGCAGGGAAAACTTTTCTTATTTGTTTGTATTCTTGTAGTAAATTGTTGGATACTCATGATGTGTTTGTTGAATTAAGGGGACACTGTGTTTGTGCTCCTTTTCTTTTTCAAGAAAAAAATCGTATATTTACTATTTTAAATAGAAATTTGAATACACATTGCAATGTGTGTGAACATTCAAAAAAAGTTATTGTCATTATCAAAACCTTAAAAAAGGCTATAATACTATTATTCTTCCTTGAGAAAGCCCAAATACTACATACATAAAAAATATTTTTCATATAAGCTCTTCTAACAAAATCTTGGATCTAGATCTTGTTTGTGGAAAAACAAAAAATGAAACAACACAAATTTGTCAGCATTTGTCCTGCAGTTTTCAGCGAGTTATTGTCGCTGGTCTCCTCATTGGGTATTGATCATATGAGCATTTGATAGTGGCTGGGAGTTGGGACCCCGCTTCATCCTCCTATGTAGTAAACATAATCGTACAAAGAGATAAAGATAGCTTATAAATCTCATCAACGGAAACATTTAACTTTACAAATGTGTTGAAATTTTTTTTCAGTGAAATTTTCTTTTAGTTCCTTGATTCTTTCAAAAATTGCAAAAAGGGTCAAATTTTAGAGATTTACTTTACTATTTATCTAGTCAAGTGCTGTCTTGGAATCTCATAAAATTTGAATATGTAGACTCCTTTTTTTGTTATTTGTGCATGGAATTAAGCTTTGCCTGGTTATTTGTACCCTCTCCCAATGCTTCTTTGAAACAATTTTTTTAGCTTCCTTCAAATATAAAACTACTCCTTCCCCAACTTCTATGTGTCTCCTTGACATGGTCCATCGAAATATTCCCATGCATAGGATTTGTCTATACATGGGCTTACAATTATCCTTGGAAGCTTTTCCTTTCCTGGTTTCCACACCCCTCTATATGCAAACATAATTTAGTGGATGAATTAAATGAGAGGAATGTGTATGTTCTAAAAAGCATATCATTCCTATTGATCCATAGCACCCAAAAAACTACACATGGTAGAACCTCATGGTCTTCTACTATGTTGTCCTCAAACCATTTTTCTAAACATATTACTACATAGATGCCTATCCACATGCCATTAGCTTCAACGAGTTGCAATACTTCTTTCTATACCTCTTTCATGAATGAACAATGAACCAACAAGTGGTCTAAGGTCTCATAAACGTTTTTGCATAGTACACATTTTTTTGTCCCTTGTCGTTCTCTTTCCCTACACATTTCCCATGTCAGGACTTTGTTACAAAGGGCTAACCAAAGAAAAAGTCTAATTTTTAAGGGAGATTTTATTTTCTAGATGGGTTTCCATGACCACCACTCATCTTTTTCTCTTATCTCTTTGAAGAAAATAACTTTATATCCTAAATGTGCAATGTACCTTCTCGAGTAACTATTTTTTGGACCTAATTACTTTATCTTCCTCATCCCTGAACTTTTTGCACTGTGCCTAATATTGTTGTTAATTAATGCATGATTTTTCTTAAAAGAACCCTACAAGAGATTCACCTTTAGACTTGTGTATTAGGGTGTGTTTTACTATGAAGTATGGTTCAACAACAACTCTAGAAGATGATAAATGCAATAATTACACATTCATACATAAAACATCAAAGAGATCGGATAGGAAATACCACACCTAATTCCTTCTATTGGAGGAAAAATTGTCAAAATTGGAAGAATTGGCTTGCAAGGCCCATTTTAGGTGCAGGTTCCAATTTGGTGATTTGGGCTTCAAAAACTTTAAAATCCCATTTGAGGCATCAAACAACACTTTTTGGGGTCAAATAATTACGAGCTTAGCTCGTACACCCTCGACACTATTCTACACATTGTAATCTTTCCAATGGTGAAAAAATCACATCAATTAGAGTTTGTATGTTGAAGGTATGCCTCTCGCAAGTTGACTTACCATGTTGACCACCATGGTACTAAGTGGATGCCACGTCAATCCCATTAATCACACATGTCAGTTAACAACTAAGTTATGATAGGTTTTGGTGCCTTTAAAAAAAATGTTCGATAAATGTAAAGGTTCAATAGACCCAAATGGTCTTCCATGTCATTCCAGATATGCTTAGAGAAGGTGCAAGACAGGAAACGATGTTCACTTGACTCATCCTAATAATATTTATTTTATATAAACAATACCAACTATTATATATATACCATTATATATTATCTTATTTATTTTGTTTGGTGGGGTTGGTTTTTTTAGGCCATTGATATGTCCTTTGTGTCTAACATCCAACATATCCAACATTAGATACACAAGGGGAGTTTCACCAATGGCTTCAACACATATCTCTTGATTTTGACATTCAAAGAAATCTCAAACTCTCTTTTTCTTTTAAACCAAAACAAGGAAATTTGTTTTATATAAAGTTGTATCTATGATAAACAACAAAATTACATATTATTGTTCTCTAGTGTTTTTAAACAAAATAGACTCCTCCATATGTAGGGCTTACATATGTCTTCAGATGAAATATCCTAGAACTTCTTACAACTATATATTATGAAGTAAACACCTAATATCCTAGTAACTTTAAAAAACATTAAACTTAGCAACACAAAATCCATAAAGGCAACACATAGACAAGGATGCTAATCCAAAGCCAATTTCATCCCAAACATCTAAAACAAAGAAGCAAATCTTAAAGAAAACACATAGACAAGGATGCTAATCCAAAGCCAATTTCAACCCAAACACCTAAAACAAAGAAGCAAACACACAAATCCACAAAAACACCATCAGGGCTCCACCAAATTTTCAACTCCTATGAGCTAAAAATCAAGCTAAGCCTAAACACGACATGACTAGAAGGTTGAACACACAAAAGGAGGAATCCAAACCACCATCGAATAGATACTTGATGTGACTATCACCCACAGGACCAAAGTGACTGTAACCAAATTCCGACAAAGAGAGTATGAAATCTAGAAAACCTAATGCACATAGAGAGTCTAGGAACCAGAGATGCAACACGCACAAGGCTCCCCCAAAAGAAAAATCTACCAAACTAGAATTCCAAAGGACCATGCAAAGAATGACTATGTCTCTTACCATGTGATTGTTGGACAATTGAACCAGGATCCCTTCTCCCCTGCTCTGCTTTTCCTTTCGTAGCTCCATTACCCGACCTCGACAAATATATCTTCTAACTAGTGATTCAAGAGTTTGCCTCTCAATGAATTCAAGCATGTGAAAGGGATGTGTTGGTCTCATGAATTTACTCACCTTGGTATGTGACTAAGGATAATAGAGGTATGACATATGTTGAAGTAATCTGGTGGTACATGCCCTTGAGTGCATGTATATATGGTTAAGGAATGGTTTAATAACTTGAACTTTCATCGATCCTAAGCACCCCAATTTTTAAAATGATGGCCTCATTGTGGCGAGCAAGTCTACTTGGGATTTATGCTCCCTCAATGTCTAGTAAAATGAAATCTTTTGAAAGAAACACACCTCCTTTTGAGAGCAATCGAGGATAGATGCTAGTTTATTATCAACTAGGATATATTTCAAAGTCATTAATTCGATTATTGTGCTTGAATCTCTTACGACAATCGGAGAATGTATTTTGAAATCAATATCAATGCACAAACCCTATAGGAGGGCATATGCTTCGATGTGGTTGTTGGTGGAATTTCCTAAACCATATGCATACATTTTTTCCTCCAAGATCAATGATGATCCCCCCGCACCTGCCACCACTAACATTCAAACAATTCTCTTACACGATGTTTTAATAAAGTATTTAAGTTTGCAATTTGTACTTACTATAAAGTTGCAAACTTTTTATAACAATATAACTTCTAAAAGATAACATGCAATTCTATGATTTGGTACATACATGCATATATAAGGTATTCAATAAATGAAGTAATTTCATTTATGTTGACTTTATAGACATAGAAAACAACAATCAAAATTGAATTAACAAAATCTATTCTAATTTCAAATAAATTCCATTTCATATCGATTGCATTTAGGTGTATGCTAAAATGTCAATATCATTTTACTTGAAACATATCATAGTAAATTGTATAAATTTCATTGAATTTCCATTATAGATTAATATTATTTCATATTAAAAATGCATTATTAAACAAATACATTTAGTATATCACTATGGAATAATTACACACTTAAAGTATAAATATTTGATTAATTAGTATAAGGTTGCTCGGATAACAATATCTAGAAAATATGACAATTTGTTAGATTTGTATTAAAACAGAGAAGAATGAGTGGAGGGTGCAACTTCCTTTTACAAGGTCACGACCAAGCCAGACATCAAATTGGTGTATTGGTGTATGAGACCCCCTCCGCCCAACGATTTTACTGGTAAAGTCTACGGAGGTATACATACCCTACCCCCCTCTGGATTTGAACATGTGACCTCTTAGGAGGAAACACGTGTTCTTAACCATTAGGCTACATATATGAGTCTAAGAGTACAATTACAATTAAAGGGTCTCGCCGACAATACTACCATAACAATAGAATTACAGCAACTCACTATTGCCGATAATACTACCATAACAATAGAATTACAACAACTCACTATCTGAAGCTTTACAAGGAGTTTTATACTTAACATATCATTAAGATGCTATTTAACAATATCTTTGTCTTATATTTATTTAGACAAACCCCCTCCATTACTCCAAATCCTAATTTCTAATTAATTTATATAATTAAAGAACATAATATGCATGATTAGAAGGAATGCCCTTGATTCATACCAATATAATAAATAAATAGATTCGACTTTTTAACAAGTTTAATTCACAACGCTGCTATTTTGTTAAACCTTTAAACATATAAATAAAAAGCATTCTATATCAATAATCCATATACAATTTTGAGACAATAATAATAGAAGATCATATTTTATTGGGAAAAACATAAACTATTATGGTATTATGGTAATTTTTTTTTAAAGCTAAAAACCATTTATGTATTTCTATTTATATATAGCACAAAATTACAGTTGGGGAGAACTTGCCAAAACAAAAACCAATGTTCATAACTGAGAAAAATCAACCCAGTTTCATCATAACAATATTGAGTTTGTTCTCCAAAAAGAGACAATGCAGTCTAGAGATAATGACACTAAAGTCTATCTTTTAGACTTCTATATTCCCTATGCATACTATTAAGTGTGATAATATCCACTGAATTTAAAACAAAGAATATTTCAAACCTGATTCTGCTAAGCTTCAGCTTGGGATGGCTCCATCTTGGTGTCCACTCCCGCGTCCTAACTGTCTTCGTCATCTTCAATTTGGATAGGTTGATCCTTGGAGCCAGGGGAGCTCGAGTTCCCTGCCTCAGCCTCAGACTCTCTTTTGTTTATTGATTCTTGCCATTGTATCTTTTAGAAATTCACTCCATTGACTCACCATGCCACACGCGTTATAGTAAGGAGGAGTTACTATATCAGTTACTACACCGTGAAATTTTTGACAAGTTTCCCTGTTGAATGTCAAATCAATGGTTTAATAATCTTTATCCCTGCCAAATTTGGCATGCCAGTTTTGTAACCAACCGTCAAATACATCTTCGGATAGAAAAAAACATTCTATTGAATGTCCAATTCCAGGTCTGAATGGGACCCAGCTCTACCTATGGATGAGCCACCAATTAATGGGTGGGTCTCACAACCAGATGATTGTGACTGTATTGTATTTCAGATATGGGATTTGTTGTTTTGTTTAGTCTTAATGTCTATTTTTATCATGGCCAATGGGCCATTAGATTTGGTTTTTTCTCTTTGTGCTTTGGCCTATGGTGATATCACTATTTTTATTTTGGACTTGTAAACTCATAGGGGTTTGGAATTTATATTGTTTGATAGTTTTTTAGGCGCTTGCAAGTCATTTTTCAGGATTTCCCCTTTTTCTCCATAATATCTGGGTGAAGAATGGTGTCAACCACTAGCTGTAAGAGTTGTTGGTAACTTCAAGAGACTTGCCTAGATTATGAACCTGTGACCTCCCCATCAACAACATGCCTTTGGCAGATGGTCCAATTGATTAAGCAAACCCTTAAAACTAAAATTACCCAAATCTTAAACCTAGCCCCAACAATTATTATGTACAAACATCCATAATGATAAACACAAGCACTAACACTCCCAAGGATTCAACCTTAGTAGTGAAGGGCATATTACCTACGCACTTTCACTAACGAACATTAACAATAAGAATAAGGATGAAATTAAAAAAAAGCAATCCTAAAATATTTTTAATTAATATATAGTATGTTTATATCCCACATGCAAAGTGGCGATGGAAGTAATGAAAGGGAGGAGTATAAAGGCGCAAGATGTGAACATGAATAACATACTTACCTGGGCGGGGTCAATCGATGATCAGGAAGGTCGATGGCCTAGGAATGCCACCTCCATTGCACTTGGGAGGGGGGTTTCCCTAGCATTTCCCATCGGGGAGAGTGCACGTCCTAATTTGTGGCAGAGGAGGCTGGCGTTCGCGCGGCCTCCACACAATCTAAATCAAAATATTTGCAATTACAATCAAATAATACTGGAAATAGTTGGTAATTACTCACTCCTAGTCTTGACAGCCTCCTTATACGAGATCTTCATTGCAAATAGTGAAGAAATGAAATTCTGAGAGGGAACCAGAGGAAATAACTATTTTTTTTTTCGATACCTGTGGAGTGGCCTCTGCGATGAAAGGATACTACGCGATTCTAGCAGTTTAGTGGCCGCTGCGATAAAGGGATGGTACGCGATTACGTGGTTATCTTTTGTAGTCCAGTTGGTCTGCTCTCACTTGAAAGACCCGGGTTCAAGTCCCAGACATGGAATTTATTTCTAATATTTGTTTGTATTATTGTAGTAAATCGCTGGATGTGTTTGCCGTATTAACGGGACTGTGTTTGTGCGCCTTTTCCTTTTTAAACAAAGAAATTGTATATTCACTATTTCAAATAGGAAAAATTGTATATTTACTATTTTAAATAGAAATTTGAATATACATTGCAATGGCCGTGAACATTGAGAAAAACTTCTTTGACTTCTGTTCTTCCTCCAGAAAACCGAGTTACTACATACATCAAAAAGATTTGCCAGACAGCTCTTTCTAACAAAAACTTGGTCTCTGGAAAAACAAAAAAACGAAACAGCACAAATTTATCAGGAAAAACAAAAAAATGAAACATCACAAATTTATCAACATCTGTCCTGCAGTTTTTAGCCAGTTGCTGTGTCTAGTCTCCTCATTGGGTGTTGATCATATAAGCATATGATAGTGGCGGGGAGCTGGGACCCTGCTTCTTCCACGCATGTAGTAAAAATACCTGTACAAAGAGATTAAGCTTGCTTAGAAAAGCTCATCTGCGAGAAAATTTAACTTTACAAATGTTGAAAATAAATTTTAGTGAATTTTTCTTTTAGTTTCTTGGTTCTTTCCAAGATTGGGAATCCCAAGGGGCAAATTTTGGAGATCTACTTTACTATTGATCTAGTCAATGGTTATCTTGAAATCTCCTAAAATTTGAATTGTAGACTTATTTTTATGTTATTTGTACATGGAATTCACAGCTTTGCCCAGTTATTTGTACCCTCTCTCAATGTTTCTTTGGAACAATTTTTTTTTAGCTTCCTCCAAATATAAAACTCCTCCTTCCCCAACTTTTGTGGCTCTCCTTAACAAGGTCCATTCTTTCCTACTTTCCACACCCCTCTATATGCAAATCTGATTTAGTAGATGACTTGAATGAGAGGAATGTGTCTGTTTTAAAAAATCATATCATTCCTAACAAGCCAGAGCACCCAAGGAACTACACATGGTAGAGCCCCGTGATCTTCGATTATGTTGTCCTTAAACCATTTATCTAAATAGATTGCTACATAGATGCCTATCCATGAGCCATTACCTTCAGTAAGTTGCAATGCTTCCTTTCATACCTTTTTCATGAATGAACAGTGAACCAACAAGTGGTTTAAGGTCTCATTATCTCTTTTGCA
>JASDQU010198555.1:4257-23651 GCA_032191745.1 Picea mariana
GCATGGTTTATTATCACCCAAATGAACCTGTCCAAAATCACCTTGAACATAATCTAGAAAATGTTTCCTATGGGGTGTGGCATGAAATGAAGCTCCTGAATCTACTACCCAAGACTCAGAAATATTATCTACAGAAAGAATCAAAGCATCTTGTAACACATCACCTGTTGCATTTTCTTCCTGATTTCTCTCCTGTTGTCCATCTCTTTGTTTCTTTGGAGCTCTGCAGTCTTTCTTCAGATGTTCTTTATTCCCACAATTCCATCACTCTATCTTTCCAAGTCTGGATTTGGATCTGCCCTTCCTAGAATTTCCGCGGTTCCCTGAGCCCTTTCCTCTATCCTTTTGTCTTCCCCTTTTCTCCATGTTCAACGCATTTCCTGATGTCTCACCTGTGCTTTTCCATCGCATTTCCTCACTAAGGATAACACCAACAACATCATCAAATTTTAAATTATTTGAACCAGAGACAAAGTTACTTACAGCCATGACCAAGCCATTCCAGCTTTTTGGAAATGAGCACAAGATTAGAAGAGCCCTAACCTCATCATCAAAGTCCACTTTTACAGAACTTAGTTGATTAGTAACCATATTAAATTCATTTAAATGACCTGCAACAGACCCACCTTCTGACATCTTCATATTAAATAATCTCTTCATTAGAAATACCTTATTTGACGTCGAGGGTATTTCATACAATTTGGCCAACGTGTCCATCAAACCCTTCGTTGTCTTTTCTTTTGAAATATTGAAAGCCACCGATGCTTCCAGGCTCAGCCGTATCGTTCCTAGAGACTTTCTATCAAGAATCTTCCATTCTTCGTCCTTCATGGCCGCCAACTTCTTTGTTACTCCGCTCAATTGTAGGAATAGATCCTTCTGATATAAATAGTCTTCCATCTGCATCATCCATAACTGGTAGTTTTGGTTGTTAAATTTCTTGACCCTAAAATTTCCATCTTCCGACATTGCTCCCACTTGAACCAGGAACCCTCTTCTCCTACGAGTTACCTTATGCTCTGATACCAGTTGTTAGAAAAACAGGACCGCGGAGCAATAAAATAAAACAAATGCGGAAAAAAAACACATAAGATACACAATACAAGAGAGACACAAATTTACATGGTTCACCCAGTGTGGGCTACATCCATCAGAGAAATTGCCAGGTCCTTCCTTTATTATTATCCAGCAAATGAAGGGATACAACCTACAACAAAACCCGTTGTAACTTCCTCTTATTTCTCTGACAGTCTCCTCTCTCTCAGAATACAATATTCACCCCCATCCATAGCCGCGATACATTTCCCTCATAAAAGAGGGTTTCCTTCTAGGGTAAAAAAAACCCTAACATAATCTCTACCATTAGATCTATGACCTTATAATGAATGGTCCAGATTTACAATGAAATTACAATATACTTTTACAAGGAAATTTTTTCTTTGGGGGATTCGCCCCTGATCCCCCATCAGGGGACGCTGCCCCCAAATCCCCGCTGGGGGCCCTCTTTCCCCTAGAACCCCCAGCTGAGGGGATAGGCCCCCCGAACCCCGAAGAGGGGGTAGCCCCCCTCTGCACTCCCCCACGTGGAAGAGTGTACATACTTCTAGGGTGTAAATACTTGATGGGGTATAAACATGGATGAAAGCAAGGACCTCTGAATCAGGAAGATAATCAGGCTCCACATCCAATGTCTGCATTAGGATTCCTTCTGTTTGGGAAGGGAGGGATGGATGAGGGACCATTGCAGGTGGATGGAGATACTAGACTAGAATTTCCAGCACCATATTGGGAAGGGCAAGCGTTGCGGCTACCTGGAGATATTGTATGCCCAATGGGGGGTAAAAGAAGGGGATTTGATTAATGGCTTGGGGGACTATTTCCAAAACTGGGATGTGGTCCTAGGGGAGGGTGAAATTGGGAACAAATGAAGATGAAGAGTTCTTAGGAGGTTCCCGAGGGAGGTGCTCCGCAACTAGTGGGACATCAGATAGTAAAGAAGCCTCTGTGGGAGGAATGGTATCTCTAGTGTCAGTTCCATTGGATGATATGAAACAGACCTATGTTGAAGGATGGATGAGCGGTGGTGCTCCATGGTTTGTTCCTAGCAAGGATGAGTCTTTGAAAATTCTGGGGCCCATATAGATGAGTGGGTAGGCATTCGGATTAGTGTGGAAAAAGGGGAGGATTTTTTCTATGTTGGAAGAAGGGTTAGAATTATAATGTGAAACCTGATCGATGGTGATGATCTTCCCATTATGGGGGGACATCATGGTTCGAAACACAGAAGAGGTGACTTCCTTCATAGTGTGCATGTAGCTACAACCGAACAAGATATTGTAATCGTGTGACGAATCGATAACCTCAATTTCAATAAGGATAGTTTCTCCCCCAAGTTCAACGGGGACATTTTGGAAGAGACCTTCAGGAGAGTATGGTCGTCTGTCATAAACTCTTAAAGTTATGGCAGATGGTATGAGTTCCAGGGAACCCATTTTATTCCATACGAATTTGCACATGATGCATGTGGAGGCACTTTCATCAATGATGGAATGATGAACTGTGATGTTCCAGATTTTAACCGATATTTGGAAGGTTACTAGAGCGGGGAGGTGGGGTTCCATGCTATCAATATCAAATGTGATGAGTCGGGTATCAACAGGGTCGACTGCCCCCAGGGCAGAAAGTAATTATTTCCATTGAGTGGGACAAGTTTGAAGGCCTTCTAAGACTGACATGGCGACAGGAGACTATTCCAAGTCATTGACTAGATTGTAATTGTGGGCCGCCCTAGCCTGAGGGTTGTTGACATTCCTTCAAAATGGGATGTGAGGAATACGAAGGGGTGTTTCAGTATTAGGGCGTGGAATCATCAAAGGTGGTCTAGTTGTGACTGGGGGCGCTTTCGAGGTGGTGGGGGAAGATTCAAGGGGTGTGTTGTATTGACAACTGCACGTTTGTAGAAGAATTTCTTCCTTGTTGATGAGGAGGATAGTGTGATTTGCAGGAGGGTAGTGTAATTTGCAGGATTTCCAGGATTTGGATATTGTCCCATCTGGGGTGGGGTAGGATGTATCTCATGTTGAGTGTTCATCACCCCTTGGTGTGGAATGGGGTTTTGCAACACGGATGGGGGTGGTTGTTGCACATATTGTTTTGGGGCCTGCTAAGGGGCAGGCGGTGCTGGGGGATGTGGTCCATTCAGAGAGTCTTTCATCTATTTAAAGTCAGCGATTTGGGGGAAATGGTGAGTATAATGTCCATACTCGCTGGAAAGGGTGCAAGGAAATTTTGTTCGGACATTGTTGTTATTCTTCCCTTGGATTTTGTTGTTATTTCCCCTTGAGAATTCTGGTTCCCTTGATTCTGGTTGCCCCCGACAGGTTGGTTTTGTTGGGGATGATTCCCTCCTGGTCCTGTATTATTATTCTTTCATTTTTTTCCTTTCATTTTCGAATTATTCGACTGATGGGTCAGATTTTCCGTATTTAGTTGTTCGAAGTGGTGGACTTGCTAAATGGGAGAAGGTTGAACAAAGTTAACCCCAGTGTGTGGTTCCCCTTGTGGAGAAGAAATGGGATGGAGAGGACCAGGAAATGGGAAGTACAGATTATGTGGTGGCAATGATCCGTAAGGTACACAGGAAGGCATGGTGCTTTCACTGGTGCTTAGGGTGTAAGCAAGAGTAGAGAGGTTTCCGGAACTAGGTTGAGCAACTGAGTGCATTATGGGTGTTGGTGGGGGTCCACTTATGGGTGGAGAAAGGGCAACAAGGTATGGTTGTTGATAAGGGGGATGGGGGTAGTAAGGATTTCCTCCATATACCGACAGATATGGAGGTGTACCATACGTAGTTGGTTGTGGGGGTTATGGATTGTGGTGTGTTGCGATACCAATCAATCCATATGTGGAGTGAGACATCCCAGGTTTCTCCTGGGTGAATAGCACGGGTCTTGGGGCATCATGTAGTACCATATATAAGTATCCTGACTGGGAATAAATGAGTTCAAACTGTTGAACCTTGCCAATGATTTATTCTTCAGACTGGGGGAAGGTGGTGACCACATCCTTGGAAATAAGGGAAACAATTGATTTGAGAAACCAATTGAGGCATTGTTGCTTGGTGGATTTTTCTTTTCATAAAGTATGTCGCCAATGCCATTTGTGAATGTGGTCAACGAATTGTGTGGTAGAGGTTTGTTTAAACTCTGAGAGTAGTTCGAGACTATTGTCATGATGGATTGGTAGTTGAAAGAAGGTTAAAAATGATTTGGCCAAAGATTCAAAGGTCACATGGGACCCAGATTTTTATTCTACATACCACTTGGCTGATCGACTAGTGAGTGTGTGTTGAAATAACCTCAATTGGACAGAGTCATCCATGATGTTGTTTGAAGAGAACCATAAGTAGAAGGTCATGATATGGTTGGCTGGGTCATCTCCCACTTTTCCTTCAAACTTGGGGATGTCTAAAGGGAGTTTGGTAGGCATGGTAGGCCATGTGGGGTCATGTAATATAGGATCATTGGTGAGCTTAGTCAAATCTGGTATGTTGAGGGAAGCCAAGTATGGCATCTAGGGTGGTGGTGGAAGATTAGTTCCAGCCATGGTGTGATTTTTTTGTGTACCTAACCCGTGAGGGGGGCTAGATGGGTTTTTTCTTCCCCCTTGGGAAGAAGTCTTCCCCCTACTACTGTGTAAAGGAGAGTGTGTGGATGGTTGAACTTGGGAAGTGGACACAATTAAAGTGGAACCGAGCAAAGATGATCCCAAGACAATATCACTCATAGGAGTGTGAGAAGGTGGATCCAATGAGTTGGAAAGACTAGGAAATCCCCTTATAATAGGAGGGAGGTTTAGCAAGTGTCTGGAATGACTGGGATTCTATGGGTCCCCTATGATTTCAGACTAGCCAAGTGGATGCGTGCAATTGGTGATGACTGAAATAAATGAGCAAGAGTCTTTGCTATAATTTTTGGACCTTCATAATATATTTCATAATCGCATGTAATCACAAGGGCGTCATGCATAAATCAATTGATAAAGAAGCGTACATGTGGATAGGTTGATTTTGTCTGCATGGGATAACAAAGAAAACAAATGATCGTGTCCTAAAAGACGTAATGTCATTCCTCTCAAATAACACTAGATCTTCCAATAGCACTTGACAGTGGTGTTTGAAGCCACTGGAAGAGGAACTAGTGAAGGATGAAGTGATAAGTTATAATAAGGGGTAGAGGGTGCATATCCCGAAAGAGATGGCGATACTTCCCAATAGCCACACAAAATCCAATCAAGGTGCAATTCCAACCCACAATTTCCACCTGGGTAGATGTCCTAAAAGTTAGTCACTAGGTACCTCAGTCAAAGTGCGGCATTTAGATTTTCAGCCTCAGAAATGGGTCATGGGATAGATCCCATCCAAGAGGTGGGTTCCTCAAGGGGGGATGCATAGAAAAACCAGACCTCATCCTTCGACCCTTCACGGGTATCTCCCTGCCTTATGGTGTAGGAACACTTGACTTGGAGGATTTAAAGTTCCCTAGTTGTCAACTTTTATTGTTTGAAGATGTAAGAACCAAATAACGGGGAGTTATTTTGATGCCTATCCCCGAGATCCTACCTAGACTAAAAAATTTGTTTTGGCACCTCCTGTGGAGGTAAAATTAGTGAGGTTTTAGAAATATTTTATATGTGGTTGTTTGAGAGATTGGGGGTGTGAACCAATCTCGTTGAAATTAAGTGGGAGTGGATAGTCTCGTCAAGAAAAGGGTGGGGTGTTTTGGAATCCCATTGGAGGATACTTACTTCAACCTCCACGATTTCTATATGAAACTATGTGAGTGAGTACGGACTTTGTGTGTGAACAAGTGAAAGTGTTCCAAGTTTTTAATAATTTAGGTGTCACCTTGCTGCATGTGGAATTTGTGTGGTCCTTACAAGTTTTGATTATCTAAGTTACTATATTTCATTGGTAGAACCTTGCAGAATTTTAAAGTCCCTAGAGAACTAGCATGTTGACATGTGGGTCCTTACCAATCCTTTAACTCCATAATGTGATTTAATCTAAGAAATGTTCAAAAACTATCCTAGATTGTGGACATGTGGGCATGTATGGGCCCGTTACAAAAGCTTTAAACTTCCCTAGTGATTTAATCTAAGAAAGTAGATTTCAACACTATCCTATGTTTGTAGCATGTGGGCATGTATGGGCCCTTACAATTTTAAGATGTGTTTGAAAAAAGAAACTAAGAGGAGTCTTGAGGGGGATATTGTCCTCTCCTAAAGATTTTGTCTTTTAAGGGAGATGAAATTTTCTCTCAATCTTTTTCTGATCCTCAATATCGCTCTATGGCACGAGAGAAGAGCATATTCAATGATTGATGTCCAATTTTTGGTCCCAATGCAAGTTTTATATGTGATATAGAATGATTCCAACTTAAATTTAATCAAAGCAAGCCATCCATGTGGCAAAATGAAATAAAAAATAGGATAAATATGGATTTTAACCCCCTAAGTGCATATGTTTTGACTAACCCTTCATGTGGAGAGGGAATCTAAGTGTAGTGCATATTAAAATTTTCATAAAATCAAGCTTAAGAAGGCTATGGGCCTTCAACAGATCATAAAAATCCTTACAATGTTTTATTTTCTGGACAGATGTGCGGGTCGCAGAATAGACAACGGTGCATGTGGTGCCAATGCACAAATTAAAAATGACTTGTTGGCGTAGGTGTTTAGAATGCACTGAGCAACATAGAGAGTTTGGCGCACATGCTGGGAAGACATGTCTGTGGGCTAAAAAACCCGTGCACTTTCTGCTACATGGCTGGGGAGAAAATTTTAGATGAAATTCTCTCATCTTAGCTTCGGATTTGGATTTTTGCAAGCAGGCTTGAGTCGGTTCTAGTTCCTACGAGTTAAATAAACAAAAAGGAGGTGCTCAATCAACCCAAATGGGGAGGAAATTGATACCTATCCCTAGTGGAGTCACCAATTTGTTGTGTCTCTTTTTTCACGTAAATGAGAAAAGTAAAGACGCTTACAAGCCTAGTTGGGTTTTCTGGACAAGACAATAGTGAATGCAAGAGTTAGAAACATGAATCATAAGAAATAAACAAAAGACTAAACTAAGAACAATAAAAGAAACAAAACTATAGTGCATAAGGACATTAGAATAAAAAATAAACAACATTCATGCCACCAATAGATAGGATTGTATTAGTGGGAAAACACCAAAGAGAAAGGGAGACTTATGGGTCCCCTCTCCCTCCAAGGGAGGGCTCTTGAACCCCCAATGATTGAGGTATTCTTACAAATAGAAAGCTTGAAGGAAATGGTGAAGAAATCCAAAGCTCATTCACTCAAGAGGTGATGTGAACAGCTCAATGAAATGATTCTTGTATGCCCTTGATGAGGAAAGAGGATCGTCCAAGAGAATATAGGCAGCATAACAATACAAATGAATTATTAGAAATATAGTTCACCCATGGCCTCTTTTTATAGAAAATATTTGAGGAATTATTCAACTAGTCTTTAGTGTGAACAAGGGGCTCTTTAGGCACCCTTAGGTCTTTGACCAACCCCCCACTCGAATTCAACTCAAATTTGGCTGTCAAATCGAATTGGAAGATGAACCAGAAGTGGGTGGAAGGCCTGCCAAGATCATAAATGCATTATTTTGAGGTATGCGTGGCTTTTTTCATCCACAATCATGCATCAGGAGCATGTGCGCTTCTTCGCCATTTTCGATTGGTGCACGTGCATGTGCTTCCTGCATATTCTTAGCGCATGATGATTTTATAACTGGTTGTATAGTTTTGAGCCCTTTGGAAATATATTTTTTGGGCCATGGATGAACTAATAGGTGTTTGGAGATGCTAGATTCCTATAATCATTTGCAGATGAAATTTTGGTGATAACAACTCAGAATAAAGGTTTGAAGGAAGAACCTTTCGCCTACAGAACTCAAAATCTATTGAAAAGAAGGAAATAATTAGGGGTTGACAAGTTTAGGACCATCATGTACAGTCTGTCCCAACTCTGGCTTGTGGATTCTATCCCTGAGTCAGTCCATTGGGGAAAATAGAACCTATAAAAATTGAAACAGAGGCCAACTTACCTTCTACCCCACTTCCTTTCAAAAACCCATTAATCACAAGTATGCTTTTCTACATATGATTAAACATAGAGTCATTGAAAAAATATGAGATTTAATTTCTACTTCAAACTTCTAAGACTGCTAGGCCATCAGAGATACAAACTCTACTGTTCAATGAGATAAACAATCATGTTATCATCTAGCTCAAGAACTACATATTATAGAAAAAAGTTCAAGGTAAAATAAAAATGAGAGACACACTGATCTAAAACTTTGGAATTTAGTTGGAAACTACTAAAAGGGGTTCCATTTTCCACCCAACCATAGGCATAATTGTTTCTTGTAGCATTCCTCAACTATCCACCCACTAGCTAGATAATGATTCCATGAGAGGGATTTTTCTTGATATCAACAACAACAAGGGACAAAGGTTACTCTCCGTTTACCATGGGAACCTGGTAGTCCAGTTTTATATCCACCAAGAAAGGGAGTTTGTTGTGATTGCTCACTCAATCATTACCACTATGTTTATCAGCTTGATTAGAAAACAATGTGCAAGCACTCTTGTAACCATAACAATTTATTCAAACTTCTTTTCCTCAGATCTAGAGAGCCTCACACATTCTTCTTCTTCTCTATTGGTCCTCCAGACCATTCGTCTGTCTTTTGTATGTGCTTTTCCCCTCTTCCCATGAGTTTTCTTCTCTTTTATTTCCTTTCCTAGCAAGATTTTGTGGGTCAGGTGAGGAAGTTTCAGATGGTACTCTTCCCATATCCCTCGTTGACTCTTGAGGGAATACTTCCCAACTACCAACATGATTGGTAATTAATTTTTTTTCTGGAAAAAAATGTTGTTCTGGAGCTGTACATTTATATCTGGCAAGGTACCAGCCTGGTAGAGGTCAAATCACCATTACGGATTCCCCTACCATCCCTTCTCATGCATCATGATCTATTTGGAAACTCTCTTTCAAAATTCACTTCACTAATTTCCTTTCATTTAATAACAAAAATATATACATTAATTTCCATGGCAGCATTCATTGTCTATAAAACAACCATATGGAACATCTTTCTATAGTTTTGTTCAAAGTAATAATAATATTTACAATTTGGGGGAAACATGGGTGTTACATTATGTGACTATAGGGTGTCTCATTATCCCTATATGAGTCATTGAGGGAAGATTACATTGGTTGAGTTGTTGCTTGAGGATTCCTAGAGGAGCCTAGACAATTAGCTTCAAGACAATGACTAAAGGCTAGACAAGGTTGTAGCTTAACTTTTCCACTTGTTGATAATAAAAGAGTTTCTTTTCCCTCATATTTTGTCTTCAATGTATGTTTATATTTATTGTTACTTTGAATATGACATATGATATGCACATGCTTTGGTTTTCATAACTACTTTTGTTGAAGCCCTTGTTTTGTATCTATCTTTTAGGTTGGTTAAAATATCATATCATGAGCTCTTCAATGAATTGGAGCAGGGATAGACACAAGATGGGAGAAAAAGGTGCACTTTCTTTTCTCCTCTCTATCCTCACTTCCTCATAATTTAAGTAGTTATTTTATTTAGTTTTTTGTGTGCTTTTCATTGAGGGGATATTGGTGTCTCTGCCACTTAGTCTTGCTCTACTATTCTCTAGACTCAATATCACATGGGAAAAATCCCTTAATCATAATCCATGCAATGAGTGGTGCCTCATGTGAAGAGCACCACTCAACCGACGGGGGTTGATTGTGGGATGAGTTAATATTGAACCATGAGGGTTAGCTAATCTAGGGTTTCTCAAAAACCTTTCACTCTCTTATACGGATCCAAGAATTCACTTTCACACTCCTTCGATTCCTCAGACTCACTACCTAAGATTCGCTAATAGATCAATTGATGACTTGATAGATATTCAATGAACTTTCTTGTACAAATGACATCCTCCTTGAAGTGTATTTATAATTTTCTAAGTAACACCTTTACTTTCTTTAGGGATAACCTATAATATCTTTTTGTAAGTGTTTATCTTCTTTTCATAAATTTTGGGGGCCAACTTGTCACTTCTTGTTACAACCATTTATGGGCTTATTAACCGTACTTTGGGGCTTCCATATTCAAGAGGGAATATCTCCTCAACCATGTGTATACATGACATACCACATACTATTGGAAACAAAATAATGAGGACTATCCATTTATGAGGGTTTTGCAAGCGTGTCCCATGTCCTTCGTCCTCTTTTTCCTCAAACATCTTTGGGCTTCATGACCACACCTCTGGGGCTTCTTAACTACTTAACCACTTGGCCATATTTCCATTGATTCTTGTTTAATTATCAAAATCATCTTCTTGTGAGGGTCATTATTAGAGCTATGCCATAAGGGGAACACTTTGGAGACTTTTTCAAATACACCCATCACTTATTCCTTCAAAACAACCCATCACTTCTAGAGGTTTCTTTTGGGGTTAACATGCTTCTTCTATGGTTGAAATCAATGCTTCTAGACTTCTTCTAGAGTTGACATCTAGGGTTGACATCAATTACAACTAACTTTCCAATAGTTAGCATTCAACCATTGAATTATATGTCGAACCAATCAAAACAAAGTATTGTTACAAGAAATCTTAAGCAATAAGTTAATGCATATAATTGTAACTTGTAGATACAACATTTCTAATTTTAGTAGATTATAATTCAAGAATGAATATTGATTAATTGTAAATTAATTTTAAATTATTTTATTTTTCAAGTTCATCTTGTTGTTTTGTATTCAATCCACAAGTTAACATTTGGAGATAGAGTTGCATAGTAAAACAATCTTGCATATTAAAATAACAGAATAGATTTATCATACATAATAAATAATCAATTGACACAAGTGACATATTTTTGCACATACAATGCAGGAATATCTTGTAAGTACATATGAATCACAGTTGATAATTAAATGATAAAAAATTGAATAAATCAATATTTTGTTGTACTCTCACTTATTTAGATAGTCCTTGGGAACATCTCCACATTGGTTCTCCAATTGAATTTATTTTTGAGACTAACTACTAAACTAGCACACTCTTAGAATCCATTTCGTCTACTAATATATTTGATTTGTACCTACCAATCCCATATTTGTTTACCAAAGGTGAATATCCTGGACCAATGTACATGTTGAGTCCTCAAAATAGACTCATTTTGTCATGTTTTTATCTTATACTCCCATTCAAAACTTATATCTATGCCTCATTTATGTTCCATTTCACTCCTTGCCAAAAAAACCATAATCAGCTACAAAATATATGCATTGAAAAAGTTTAGAGATAATTTTTCCATTATTATGTTTAATTCCATTATTATTAGTGCATAGTGATTTAATTAACTATTATTGTAATACTATCTACAAAATCTTCCAATTTTGTATCCACTCAAATTACCGTTATGTATCCTATTTACTAAGACAAGTTTTTGCAAGAAATTCGTTCATCTACAAGGATGCGGTCATCCTTGGACTGAACCATGACATATGGAAGGAGTTAAAAGGTTCCACAAAAATCATCCACCTATCAGCATATTATACATATCTACCATCTTGGAGCATGAGGGAAGTCAAACTTGTTAGTCAATGCATACATATGTCACAATGTGTAATCCCTATTTCAAAATAACAGAGTACAACAAATAACGAGTTTGTATCGTAGAAATCCATGTATTTTATCATGAATTTATCTAATACGTGTATGATCAAGATAAATTCATACATCCAAGAAAGATTCAGATCCGATATGTAAATTGTTGCAAACAATTTATGAAAATCTGTGCAATAATAGAGAGACCATTTTGCAGGGCCAATGGAGAACAGATGAAGGTGGATATTGGAAATAGACCACATGGGTTTTGTGTGGGACGAGGCCATTTGGGTTCCTAATTGATGGTTTCCTCAAAATGTGAAGGATCTAGGAGATATCATGATTGATTCTATAAATTTATTTTTCGCATAATTGTGGTTCTAGACAGGTTGAGATCTATGTAAATTGGATTTGATCAATTATGTTTCTATTGTATAAATATGAGTCATTAAATCCTCAGAGAGAATTATCATCATTACACTTTGTAATCGAATTGTTGTAAACTCATTTGTTGATTAATATAATATTATGGTTACTATCATGTTCACGAGTTACTAATTATGTGTTTGCTAAGACTTTAGTTTCTATGATTTCACCAAATAACATATTTCGAGCCAAGAGGCCCCCCTAAGGAGGAGCGCATTATTTCATTTATTTTATCAATATTGGTATTGTTTTTTTAATTTTTCATTTGTGTGAGTTTTGAATTCTTTCATTTCCTTTCTACAACTTTATTCATTATTGTTTACACATAGATAACTAATGTGGCAACTCTCAATTGAATAAATGAATGTTATGGTTTTAGGAACTTATATTGATGGATGATTGAAAGAACATTTTAGTAGTCCATTAGATTGGTGGCATTAGAAATTAGAATTATATTTTTGTTCCTCCAGCTGTGTTTTCACATTATTAAGCATTACTTTGTTCTTTATGCAGTTGAGCAGAACTCTGTTTCCACAACTAAAACAATGAACACATTCTATTTTTTCATATTAGTCATTTAGTGATAGATTGGAAGATAAGGATTGCATATATTTTTCATTTCACTTCATTAGTCTATGATCCCCAAGTTTATAATTTGATGTAGCATATTTCACCTATTGAACTGAATGAAATTTCTGGCATTGTCATTGGGGAAGTGCAAAAAGGAATTAGTTTTCCCATGAAGATGATAGAGATGAGAAGATGAGAGATAATAACTTGTGAATTATCTATAAGTAGCGTTGTAGCGATCCTCTCTTCAACCATTTAAATCAGTTTAAGTATAATTCCTGAAACACTATGTCATGTCAAATGATAAACTCGTGACAGTAGGGTCTTAGTAGCATGAGGTATTCAAGAATAATGTGCTTTCATTTTATTTGATTTCAATAATTTTTGGGTGTTGTAAGAATCCCCCGTGCACTAATATATGTGTAAGACATGGAATATAAACAAACAAGAAGAATTCAAGCATGTTCAAGGATTTTTTGAGAAGAGGAGGAAATGATACTCCAATAAATCTCTCAAATCCTATCATCGGTTGGAAACATATTTGCATCTCAAAAGGAGAAAATCTTTACATCTGATCTGGATTATTTTTAGCATGAAATGAGCGCAAAGATATAACACATAAATATACATAGATATTGAAAGATATCTAATAACATAATAGAGATATATCGGATATATAACAAGAGGCAGAGATATACACTTTCTATTAATGTGTGAAATGTACAAAACTCTAGAAATACAGAGTGAAAGACTCGTTAGAATGGTGGAATTTTATCTTTGAGAAGAGATGTGAAGGCTACTCGCATTCACAAGAATATGATTTTACAATGAGGCTCCAAAGGAATTTTTATCATAAATAAAATCCAAAAACCTAACCCCAGAAGATGAAAATCCAATAGTTTTGTGGACCCCATTTTGGGTAGTTTGGTGTATCAACTTCCTGGTGGTGTAACTTTGGCATACAATCCTTGTTTGGGGAACACAATAGCTCGTTGGAAAGGTAATGTCGAGGAGATTAATTTTGGTGGATAAATAAAATACTTTTTTCATAATTGAGGTGTTCTATCCCAAAAAACCTTCATTTAGGCCCTCAAAATAGCCCCTAAAGTTTAGAAATCGAAAAACTACTAAAACTAGTAAGCTGCCAGAAAATTGTTTTGAGCTAGTTGGAGTAGGTGGGTGGCCAACGATATCCACCTATATAAATACTCCCTCCTTAGGAATAAATGGTATCTATTTCATTGAGTTCCCGAGGAAGAGGGAGAAGCATTTTTTGAATCTGTATCTTGATGAGTTGCTAGCCTTGTTGGAGAAGTTGCACTGCTTAACTTGTTGAAGGATGTCACGACCCTATGGTTGGAAGGGTTGGAAATTTTGAACTAGTCTGGCTACATCATATGACTGTGTGCAAAAGGAATCCTTGTGTTTTACTTCAATCTTATCGACCTTCTTCTGTAATGACCATTTTCTTATTAATATGAATAATTTCATAAATAATCCTAAAAATTAGCTAAATTATAATTAATTATTATATAACCTTAATTAATTATATGTTATTAATTAATTATTTTGATTATGATTAGCTGAAGTATGATTAACTCTTTAATTAAGGGTTGATGAATGATTAATTATTAAGTGAGTCATTAATTGATTAAGTATTAAATTAATGGTTAGTGATAAATTGATTATTAATTAAGTAATTGATTAATTATGTATTAAACAAATGGGGGAAAATAAAATATAAGGTTAAATGGGGTTGCGTATCCCATAAGGGATAACGTAACCCATACGTAAAAGGGAAATATTTAATAAAGGATAAGACCATTAATAAGAACTAAATGAACAGATAAGGCATTAATGAATGGATCAGGTGTTTGGTGGGGAGTGAAGGTGCGAGGGTGGTGAAGGAGGCATAAGGGAGGGAGAAGGACCATGGAGGATTATTATTCATTTTGGGGGATTTTGATTCAGGCATTCGACGGGAGAGGATATTTTGGGAGCATTGGGACAGAGTTAGTTAACAGTGGGATTTACAGTGCACCGGGGCTGAGGGGTTTTGGGCTCGGAGGGCTAGGACGTCCATAGATGTCCTAGGGATATGCATACTAGTCGGTAGGGTGGCTGGTTTTGGGGTGTCTTAAGGAGCAAGCTGCTGCGGATAGGTTCAAGAGAAGGGAGCGACAACATCAGAGCGAGGTATTTAACTTGTTATGCAAATTGTTATGTAAATTATGCAAATTGTTATGTAAATTGTTATTTTATTTATTGAAATATGGAAGTGAATATGCCAGGTTAAGTTAATTTTGAGAAATTTTCAAATTTACTGTTCCGTTTTAATTCAATAGTAGTTTAAATTAAATGACGGTCACTACATCTGGTATCAGAGCCCTAGTTCAAATCTGGAACCGAGGGCCTAAATAAGGGGTAGTTTTTATTCTTTGAGAAACTCCAGTCACGCTTAGCTTAACCTGCACATGAAACACATAAAACATAGAACATTAATAAAAATAAAAATAAAATAAATATAAAAGAATTACGAATGAAGAATGTTAAAAAAAAACCATGCATGTAATTTGTTTATTTTTCCTACTATCAAACCCTAATGTCTTTATTCAAACATTTTTTTTGGGTAAAAGATTAGTGTTTTTCAATTACAAGTTTGTTGATCTCTGTAAAACCATTGCCTTGATTTTCCCAATGTATGTGTTCTATACTTTCTTATTCTTGGAAATTTTCACCCTTTCAGACAAATTTTGTTTCAACGATGTAGATGTAGTATTTCATACACGCGTAATCGTAATATCATAAATAAATGCTTCCATTTAACTACTAATTATAAATAATAAAAACTAAAACGGTGAATAAGAAAGTCCTTTCCATAGTGTAATCAACATATAAGAAGTATTGGGCCAACAACCATATGGTAAGGCCTAAATTCTCTTCAAAGCACATGAAGATGGACTTTTAGAGGTTAGAACCCGGGCCTCATTATCTTCCTGAATTTATATTACCCTAAAAACCCTCGATAAAAGCCCCCCCCCCAAAAAAAA
This sequence comes from Picea mariana, assembly GCA_032191745.1. Lineage (NCBI taxonomy): Eukaryota > Viridiplantae > Streptophyta > Pinopsida > Pinales > Pinaceae > Picea > Picea mariana. The sequence continues at coordinate 20,018 of JASDQU010198555.1, forward strand.
AAAAAAAAAAAACCCAAGAAAGGCTAAAGCTTACATGGAACCTATGCCCTTACTCAAAAGCTTAAGACTAAGGCGATTCACCTTACTCTACCGGATTAAGACAACGATTATGGAACTTACGGAGGCTAGTACCGACAATATCAAGTGCTAGTACTTATGGCTTAAGGCAGTCTGGACTTACTCCATGGAACTGAATAATGCTTTTGAACAGAACTATGGTAAGGGCATGCTCATACATTTGAGATTACTTGATATAGGAGTATTCACACAGGCACAACATTTATACATATATGTATTCAACGATTGTTTGGTGAAATATTATATTCTAACTAATATCTGCTTATAAAAATGACCAAAACACCTATACACCAGTTTGATTAAACACCCGAGCATTCGATGTGAATTTTAAAACAAAATTGACAGATTAATGAAGGAAAGAATAAAATTGTTACCCGTTTCAATTCTCTCTTGCGAAGCTCCTTCCGATATGTATCGGTGGGGTTCATAACTTTGTCTCCCTTGGTCGTCCTCATCTCACCCGACATGCGGCTCGAACCCCTGACTCTTTTCTATCTAACTGCCAGCAATGGAGATTGGACCAAGGGCTAACAGCAGCGACAAATCATTCAGAGAATAAATTGATGGAGAATGCGGCTGAAGAGTTGAACGACTGAATTGACGGCAAGCAGATGAAATAACAATAAAGGGCCAATTACACCACGGACCCGATCTTCAATCAAATCACTGAACCAAGCACCTGTCCACGCACCATTTCGCGCACCAACAGAAAATACACAGAGCAGCACGCGCAAAGCCAAAGTTAACGCAAACACCAAACCCCAAAGCCCCTACCTCGGGCTCACTTCATCAGCACATGCAAAGCCAACCCGAAAACCACAAACAACAAACAACATAACAAACAAAGCCACAAGTTAACTTACAGCCCAACGCAATTGCCAAGTTCCATAGTCGTCTACACCTCATGAACCGAATAAACGAACCAGCCACTGAATACATGACAGAACAAGTGAATCACGATGAGAAAGATTCCATGAGAATTAGCATTCATAATTACCTTTAAAATGCTCCCATGGTCAAATACTCTGAATAATAACACACTGCACTCCTTACCAGAGTTAGAACCGCATCAAAAGGAGTTCTACAAAACATTTAGATATATGTTTACAACCCGCTGCCTTGATTTCAATACAACATACAGGGCATCTAACAATTTTGCTTACTGCACATTAGTTGCATATCGTTCACCTGTTTTATAACTACACTTCTATAGCACTAACCAGATTGCACTGAATTACAGTTTGTGCTTCCAAGCCTCCCAGCATTTGATACTACTGAAAAGGAATTTTTGATCAGGCTTGGAAGATATAAACTAAGCAAATCAATCTGCAGACCAGAGACCAAGTTGCAAATCCAAAGAAATGCCAATAAGAATACAGTTACATAGCAATTAAAAACTCCCCGTTGCTCTCAATATCAAGGTCTGCATCATCATTCTCCAGGTCCATGTCATCAAAGTCCAGGCTTCCTCCAAAATAATTACCTATCCCTAGGTTTTTCGAAATGTTCTGAACCCAAGGTTTTTTTGAAACCTCGTTGCTCAAAGCCCCGACCAGACCAACGCCAACGCATGCCACAAAGAAGATTCTAGAAGGGATGAGCACCTGGAGGAGGGGGCACGTGGGCCTCATGCGAGGACCCACGATGCCCATACATGTACATGTAGTATTTCACGAGAAGATTATTTAGTTCATTTTATTATTTCTATTTTTTTTTGTTGTTTCTTATTTTCTTATTTTTTTTATTTTTTTTATTATAAATTAATTATTTTAATTTTTATTTTTAATTATAATTATTTAAAAAAAAAAAGTGGGGGTTAATTAGTTTAATAATTCAATTAGTTTTAATTAGTATTTTAATTAATTTTTAATTAAACTTTACTAATTAATAAAGTTAAGTAAAACTAGGAGAATGAAAATTTAATGGAGTCCATGGGGATTGAACCCGGAACCTCCACCTTAGACCAAGCACTTTAACAAAGTACGCCCTACCAACGCACCACATTAGGTGATTTAAAAAAATAATATGTGTGTTGATTAAGACGCTAGAAGCTTAGGGTTAAGCTAAGTCTAGATTTTTAGTTTTAATAAATGGACACAGTAGCAAAGTGGCTGGCGGCTGATTAACACTGAAAGGAGCACAGCGCAGTGAAAGCCGAGACGTGGCCGGAAGTGGTGAACAATTATTTAGATGCCACGATTTAACCCTAATTAATCATTTAAACATGGTAATCATATAACCTTACAGCATTTTTTTATGGGATTAGGTAAATATTAAAAAGTAAACGTGCTAACGGATGCTGCGATAAATGCAAGAAAGTTATGAATGATAAATCGGACCCATGGATATTGGAGGACGACTAAGAATATGCCAGCATCTTCAGTATATAACCATCAGATAATGGTTTTAGGTTAATTAAGATTAAAAGATCATTGATTGTGCCCATTTTCAGTAGGTGTACACCTCTCGGCGCAAATTAATAAACATAAGGAAGGAAGTTATTTTTAGTCAAATTGGAGGCGTAAACTAAAAGGGCTCAGACTAGCACAGGTGGGAACGAGGAGGCATATGCATTAGGAGCGTAAGCCTAGGAAGTCACGAGTGAAGCCCAAAGCTAGCATAGCCACAGGGCAAAGAAAAACAATAGTTGTTTTCGTAGAGACGATGAAACGAAGCTTAGATGCTTAAACCTAACCCTAACCGAGCCAATCCCTTGATGGAGTAACGTCTGTTTACAGACAAGTAAAGAAAACTTACGCCTAACCCTGTTTCTAAAGTTTAGTAGCACCAATTTAAAACATCCTGGAACTCACCCTGACAACTTTGGTGGATGCAGGTCAAAGCACACAGGATGGTCAGGACTCAAGGAGGTCGAAGCGAGGGAGCATCGTCACAAGCACCACCGGTGCCACCACCACCATCGCCCGAACTCGCCCTCATACTGCGCTCGTTGGAAGCCATCAACAAGACTTTAAAGGGGCGAAAATCGGCGGGGACTGAAGTGGAACCCCCACCGTCTAGAGCGGGTAATCCAGAAGCGTCGAGGGAATTAGGGGGAGGACCTCCACCTGAAGACATCACGCGAGAGTTGCAAAAGATCAAACTTCCAGAGTTTGCTGGAGGACGTGCCAGTGAACGCGCGGAGGCATGGCTAGAAGGCATGACCAGGTGTTTTTCCTTAAGGGACTATGCGTCCAATTCAAAGGAGATGATCTCCATATTTCAGTTAAGGGACAATGCCCTGAATTGGTGGGGTAACCTGGAAAGACAACTGCACCTTACCCCAGACACGGTATCTTGGTAACTTTTCGAGGAAAGGTTCAGGAGGAAATATCTACTGGTGTACTACAAGGAACAACAGGTTGGGGCATTTCATGCCCTAATACAGGGAAACAAAACGGTAGAAGAATATGAGATCAGGTTCATGGAACTGGTCAAGTATGTGTCGTATATGGATAGCGACCAACGACAGGCAGAGCGCTTCATCTATGAATTGAACCCCAGGATAAGAGCTATGGTGAGGATGTGGAAGTCGTCTTCAGTAGCAGAGGTGGTG
>JASDQU010198556.1:11154-22166 GCA_032191745.1 Picea mariana
TTCCTCTGCAACTCCGCCTCTCTGTGAACAATTCTCGCTACTCCTCTGGAGCTTCCGAGTCGAAAGAATCTGTGGTGCACTCTTTGCGGACAACCTTCCTTCAAGCTATCTCCCCATAAATTCCTGAGTCAAAATGGAATCTGTCACGCACACCTTGCGGACACTATGCACTTCTTGCACACCTAAGGTTCACACTATCTTTTCTGATCTTATGAATCAAAATAGATTCTGTCAACGTACTCCTTGCAGACACTATGCACACTTGCACTTCCTTGTCGAAGAGAAACAATTGAAGCTTATTTAAATCTTCATAGATTCATACATTAAACCATGTAAATGCATACATAAACACAAGAACAAGAAATAACAGATAATTGAAAATAAACAGAGATTCTCCCATTCATTCATTCAGATAGACACAACAACACCAGACATTTCGGACAATGCTCCTATGTTATATTCATTCAACTAAAATATACATATTTTCATAAACTGCTTCGACAACTTTTACAACAACTATCAACATCCCTACAACAACCTATACAATAAATTCAATATCCTCTTTGGGGAAAAAATACAAATATTTATACAAGAGGGGCTCTTTGAGCTCTTCCCTCCAACTACTCTAGAACTATCCTATCGAATTAAAAGCTATCAACTACTAGAATTTATTACAATAAATTTTTKTGAGAGATAGCTAAGATCGAACACATCGAATCTRTACTTCACTCATCTTCATTAAAAGAAATTACATTCTCCGATGTCCTTGGGAAATCATCCATCTCCATAGCATTAAATATGTTCTTTAATTACAATTCTTTTCAAAAATTTTSCGTGATACGTCTTCTTTAAAATTTTAAAATTCACCTCAAAATGYGCATTGATGCTTAATTGTCCTCCGCTCGTGCTTTGTTGGTGATGCTCCTGCATCACAATGGCTGYAGTGGTTGTTTGGATCCTTGAACTGATTTGCAATGGATAATGATGGGTGTCTAAAACACCATCCTTTACATACCTTTTTTACCATTTTGTACTACTTTTTCCCATCCTTCCAGCCTAATTTTGAGTATAATGATGTATTTTGTCTCAGGTACATTTCCCCACAACTTATGTCATTTCAAGTGGTTTTGCTAGCGTAATTAATGGAAACCTGAGATTTTATGTTGAGGAATGAAATCGAGCTACGATATTATTCTAGGAAGAATGTCATGGGTATCTCAAAATGGTTGTTGCAACACTAGAATGTTGCTACAACACCCCTCGGGTCATAGTTATGATACTGTCATATTTATCAGGTTGTGCTGACGATTAAAATCCCAACAAAGTTGTTTCCCACAAAGTATTGCTAAAGTCTATTATTATAAGCTAACAAGATAAATAATACTAGTTGGTGGGACCCCCTTCTAGATTAGGAGATCAAATCCAGTTCTTATTTCATGTTTATGCTATTGTTCGACACTTCTTACATGGTTGATGAAATATTGGTTTTATTGGATGATGGATAAGGCATGTTATGTGTTTTTCTGCTACTCTAGGCTCAAATTTTATGTTACAACGACCTATGTTATCTATTGTTATCATTGTTGTATGTCCCTGGATTCATTACTATGACACCTGCACAATAGACATGTTAGAAACAATACATAAGAATAGTTTAAGAGAGATAAAAGAAACCTAAACAAAATGCAAAAGGAAGAAATCGAACTATGCTCTTATGCTACACTACATGCATTGAAATTGAAATGATCATAGTTAATACTAGCTAACAAGTTAATAGCCATCTGATTTGATTGACTTATATGAAACATGGTTGATTTATGTTATGGAATAAGTTGGAAATGGATAAATGTGATATGGGTCGCGCTATTGGCAATTAGTGGGTGATGGTTTCAATACATGGTTTAATTGAATGAGTTAATGGGAAGTTGGATGGCATGTACTAAGGAATTAATTGACTGGGGGTGGAGGCGATGTGCATTTACTACACGTCACCCTTAATCTTTCCACTAGCTGCCACCCTAGTTGGTATATTGTTCAAACTGTGTCTGTTGTGGTTAGGCTCCGAATTTCAAGCAAAGGAAGAACCACTCGGCCAACTCACATTTTTAAGGTGCTCTTGGTTGTAGGTATGTATTTTTTCCATCCATGAATTTTCTCATTTTATGAAATAGATAGTGGCTCAGTATGCATGGGTTTGAGTTTTCCTTAAGTCTTGCAAATGTGTAAATTTGTGATATTTTTCTGAAATGGATGGTTGGTGTAGGTTTCATTGCAGTAATGATTGGAGTCATAGTTTTATTGATCATTCTGAGTGTTACAAACCATGACAGCCCTCTGTCATCCTTGTTGGTCTTGGTTAAAGATTTTTTATTTAGTCCAAATTGGGTGGCTGCCTCCACGCTTTCTTATCACCTTACCCTCTCATTTTTTGCTATGGGGTTTACTGGGCTTGAAACGCCTTGTGTCACTGTGCATTGTATGAGTTCGCTCATGTTACTAACGTTGCGTGGTGGGTTGTGATGACTGTTTTTCCAAAGGGCTTGCTTAGGGTGACTGTTATTTCTCGACCCTATCTTATCCCAGCATTCTCGGGTTGATTGGGAAAGCCGTGAAAGTTATACCCTACGTGTTCTAAGTGTTGTTACAGAACCAGAATGAAGCCTTGCTCCTCTGTTCATAGTCTCCCCTATCACGAGAATTATCACCATGTCTACGAAATTAATTGTGGTATACCTTATGTGTGTACCATTGGTCCCAGAGGTTCTTACCTGATGATGGGAGTTGACTCCATGTCTCCCTGTGTTGGTCCACAGATAAAACCCTTGTTTTCTCAAGCTCGGATTTTGATAGAGGAAACCGTTATGGCCATCGAGTATACTGTTGGTTGTTATGAGTTGTTGGTGTGTTGTCGACAGTGTTCAATTTTTGGCTCGTCTCTGTTGATTATGTTGATAGTGGTGTTGGTTTTGGTATTTAGTCATTAAATTGGTTATTATGACAATCAAATTGATAAACTCAGCATGGTAATTGGTTGATTGGAGAATTGTTTTGAATGCACAATCGTTGTCTCTTACATTATAATTGTTGAATTTGCTAACCCAACATTAGTTTACAATTGATTAATGCACAACAATGCTTCGTGCGTGGTGTGTGGGTATGTGTGGCATTCCTACAACATGTTAAGATGAGTTAATGATTGTTGTGACTATTTGTTTTAATTTTCAAATGGGGTGTTACAATTGTGGTAATCATGGCATGGTCATCCACTGTATATGTTATAGATATTATTTGATTGCACCAACAAAGAGGGTCACAGGTTTTAAATATGGCTTTGTTGCAATTTGATCGATGTGTGTTATGATATTGGGCATGCTGTTGTTGCCTCATTGTATTGGATTGATAGCCCAGCATTGTGGATGTTAGATTCAGAGTGATTGAACCTGTGCATTCATGAAATTTCTCTTGCATTTTTTCAAATGTCTGTGTATTCCATAACATAGTATGTGTTGAATGGTGATTGTTGTCTGTGAGTTTAAATGGCAAGTCAAGTTCTTTGTATTTAAAATATTGATGGTTGGTTTGGGTTGTTCGTTGTGAATTGATGAATATCATGTTTCCTAGCAGAGATAAGCATAGGATCTATGACAATATAATTTCAGTACAATCTAATTATTAAATGAATTAGAGGATGAGATCGGGCATGGTTTTTGTGTCTATATTTGATGATTGAAATAATTCGTGGGCATTGGTTGATAAGTTGGCATTGAATAGAGTGAAAATAATTGACTGTGTATTCATTTGGGAATTGTTTTAAAAACGTTAAATGGATAAATGAGAAGAACAAAGCTCCTCTACAGGTTGTTGTGGAATGCATACTATCTTGTTTTGATGACACTGTGTTAAATATTTGATTACAAACAATGAGCAGGTTAATGTACATAATTGATTGAATATTTTACACAGTACTTGATCTTTTGATCATAGTGATTATTTGGTTGGTGTTACTTCCTTTTACATTATGGTTTTATGGATTACTTAATTAATTTTATGAACAATATCCACTCTCTTTCCCTACAATTATTTCACTTTTCACTAATTACAACCCCATCGCCTTCCCACATTCATTTTTCACTCCTTGTTCTAAAATTTAATTACAGTCAAGAAGAATTTTTTCTTGAAGCAGTTTGAAGTCGCATTTTCTTGGTTGGATCACAGTGATATTTTCTTTGGTTTTCATTACATTTGATTTTTGTTGTCTTTGAGCAGTAACCATGTTTCTTTTCCCCCTCATTTTATCATTTTTCTTTCAATACAAACCCCTCATATATCCCAGAACCTTTGTTCACCACCTGCTCATCAATGACAGTTAAACAATTTCTATGGATTGGATTGCATGAGTCTCATATATTGCTGAGCCAAAATATATTTCATATTTTTTAAGAGTTGTCATGTATGTCTGTTAAAAGGACTATTTGCTAATGAATCATGCATGCAGGAATGCATTTTTTTAGCCAAGGTAGCCATGGCAAAGGTAATTGGAACAGAGGCCCAAGAAGGCTAAGATTCTCCAAGCACTTTGACGTTGATTTGCAAGAGTTAGGCCAGATTTTTCAATTGGATTGGGCAAGGAGTGGTCCAACCTAGGCCTGAAAGGCCTCCCTTCCAAGCTCCACAAGCCCCTGGTATTCYCGTGCCCCCTCATWTCTCATTGCAACCCGAAGTTCCCAAAAATGACGGATGGCAAGAGATTGTCCATCCAACAATCTCCCAACATCGTCGCTGGACCAGTTTGTCCTTACCTACTCCCCCGTCTAACAATCAAATTGTTCAATCTKCCCCTGCCCACTCACCAGTGAAGTCCTCCCATGCTAGCAAAAGGTTGAAAACTGAGGCCCACCATGCCCTTGACAAAGGAAAATCCAYTGCTGCCCCATTCTCACCCTTCAATGGCTCTGATAAATCTGTGTTTTCCCAGATTCATTTGAGGGATGATTGTTCTCACGTGATCAACGAGATTAGGCCTAAAGKCTCAACACAACCAAAGGAAAATTCAGAAAAATCAAAGGGTGACAACAACAATCAAGGAAAGATTGCATCCYAGAKTGGGAAATATGGTTTTTGAGTTTTATTTTATTTGTTGTTGATGACAGTTGACTTCAAAAGTTTTGGAAAACATGTTTTCTTTGGATATATGAGTATATATTTTTTGAAAATAAATTCAAATATCAATGAGATAAATTGTCAAATGTGAATGTGATGATGGGAGTCACAAGGAGAGTTGTTTTCCTTAATTAACTAGTTATGTTATGATTGTTAAGAACTAAAGGGAGTCACAAGGGGTCCCACCTACTAGTTATTATTTATTTAAAAATAACCCTTATTATGATTTATTACTTTTCCCCCATTAACTAAAAAGTTGGCTGAGTTTTTTAACTTAACTAATGAGGTAGTTCAACTAATTCAACCAATTCTAATTTGTTTAAAGGCAAGGGAAGGAGAGGAACAAGGGGAGGATAGAAGGAGAAGCACACTAAGGTTTTCTCTTTGATTTTATGTTGAGATAGTTCAGTTTTCATTCATTCCTTGATTTATCACAAGCCTAATTCTTTTTTATGATAGTAGGGTCTTATTGTAGACAACAAGATTTAGGGCTGAATTACATCATCCAGACACTTGTTTTTCAGAGGTGTTGATCTATCTTTGATAGTCTATGTAGACTTGTTTGTTTGGGAATTAGTTTTCATGACTGACAAAGGCTATTGTGCAGAGTCGAGTGGGAAACAATCTATGGCAAGCTGATCCATATTTTAGAGTTCATTTTTTTATTTTCTGTCAGAGGTCCTTTTGTATGTTCCATCAGGGATGTCTAAGTTTGACTTTGGTCCGAAATTTCTGCATGAAATTTTGTAAAAAGAATGACTCTTTGGTGAATTGGAATGAAATAAAGGATTTATTTATGTCTCATCTATCTTGATTATCATCTTGGTGTCTTTACTTTTGTCTCTACATTTATTTCAACAACTATTATATTTAGAAAGTCACATTAAAATAAATTTTCCAACAATCTTTTATTTGTAAAAACAACTAGCCTAAGCACTTGTAATCAATACCTGTGAGTTAGGATTTTATTTTTGATGGCTATAAACATAGGGTGATATTCCCGTCTATTTTTATTTAGCCAAGAAGAATCTGAAAAAACTTGAGTAAGATCATTTCTTATCTTTTCCTCAACAGGTTGTTTCTGCAAAACATTTTCCAATTGTTGCAACATGTTTTCCAACTATTGCAGTACATTTCTAGTTGTTGCAACACATTTCCAGTTGTTGCAACACCCACCATATTGTTTCTACAACACTGATTAGTGTCATTGTTGCAACACTCACTATCACCACTGCTGGAACATAGCCATCATGAGAAGTTACACCATTGAACTCCATTATAGTCTCACCAGTTATGATAGCTCTAATGAGGTGGCTTCCACAACTAACATCTTCAAGTGGTAGGAGCACCATCTTGGAAATTACAAGTGGAAAATTAGGCCACTATTTCAAGATAGCTAGAGGTAGATGAGTTGGGGAAGAGGAAAAACATACATATGGAGGTCATTGGTCTAAGAAAATTAATGTGACTTCTTCAACGTATTCTTGCCAACTGATGAGAATGTTGAGTCACCAGTATAACCACCTCATTTATCTTGTTTGGACTGTCGAAATGAAATAAGAGAATATCCTAAGGATAGTATATCCTCATGGATGTCCTCAAATATTTCTTGCTAAGAAAATAATAGTGTGCATTGTATAAGAACCTTGCTCAATTTGAGCAAGGGGAGAGAAGAAAGTATCATTGTAATTTGAACTCTGTTTTCTAGTAATAAAGTTTTTGTTCTAGTTCTTGTGCATTTCTTCTGTTTTAATGAATGTCTGAAGTTAAACGTTTGATTAAGGGTTTTTCCCATTACCTCGTCTAGGGAGGTAGGCCCCCCTCCTTAGTCAAGTACTGTTGTATTGTAGCATAGACTTCATTTCTATAGTTGGTTTATTTCCACGTTTCTTATGTGTTTGGATACTATTCACATATTGATGTAACATTAGGAGAAAATACTACGTTTCAATGGGTATATACTTTCCATTATGTTGATATTTTTCATTTTGTGGTTTAACATTATTTAATCTCAGCACTCAATAGAATTTCAGGTTAACTTCACACAAATATCTAACAATGTCATTCACAGGATTGAAGGGAGGAAATTATTTCTTGTCACAATCACCATTTAGAACTAGTAATCGATCGAGTGTAATTCTTTTTTGCAACTAGATTAGATTTCAATTCATGCCACTTCAATTACATTCAGACTAGGGTTACAACACTAAGTGCTTCTATGCCAATTGAATTAGTTCAGTTGTAATTGGGGTCACAAGACTAAGTGCTTCCAGGATGATTGAAATAGATTAGCTTTCTTTCACTTCTTGTAATTTCCACTCGACTGAGGGTTACAACACTAAGTGCTTGTTGGCTCGACTGAGGTAGTTTAGTCTGTTAATTCCTTTAATATCTTATTGTACATATAATTGGTGACTCTGTTAGATATATCTTATACCTTTCATCTTAAAATCATTTTATTTTTCTACAACCTCACAAATAGAACAATCTTTGAATGACTTTCCCTAGAATATGCATTGCATGACAATTCACAAGTTCAACATGAATCCCATATTGATAATTAAATGAACAGTATTTCTAACTGTCTCTCTAACAAATTATAAATGTAATTAAAAAGMCAATCATTTTTGGCATCGTTGTTGAGGAACTGTCAACAATGTAACTTCTTTCTTTCATATCTCTAGAAGCATATTTATCTAGGAATATTTATTTGTATCTATGTGATTTTATTTGGTACCTACTTTTCAKCTTGCTTTTGAATTTGGTGTGCTTGTTTTCAACATGAGTTTTATTTAAAATATTATGTTTTTCAAAATCTCATGAAAAGAAGTAGAGACCTGAAAGGTTGATTTAATARTTCTATGAAAAAACCCCACAAAATAACATTACAGGGAAACACACTCAAGGAGAAGGATCCAAATAGCCTAGCTACCTGATGCCAACAACTAACTCTTTGGATAAAAAAAATAAAAAACCTCACTTTGCAAAATCAAAACATCCAATCCAGGCTACATCTTTAGTAAAAGAATAAATATTACTTCTCAAGGACTCTCCAACGGATGAAAAATCGACTCACAATTTTGAAGCACCTAACAACCCAATTAGTCCTACAAAGTTCCTAGATTAGTAGGAGGACAATTTCCTACATTTTATAAGAGAAATGGCTAAAGAAAAAAACCAATATGTAAGTCAAAATCCATCACCTTTGAATTTTCAATTAGAAATACAAATGGGGTGACTCAAATGAAGAATATTCCACACTCCTCTTTTCCAAGCATTCATGGTTTGGTTACCGAGGACCCAGACACATTTTTGTTTGGATTTTACTTCCTCTACATGATTTATGATTACATTTCTAATGCTCATAAGTTCACTCTCATTCTGAACACCCTTAAGAATGATGTCCTCTGATGTTTAATGGGACTAGAGAGAACCGCATCACTACATGGGAACATATGAGAAAGGTGTTGCTCGAAAAATACAAGGACTATTGCAAGGAAAAGGATCAACGAGAATAAGTGTTTAGAATGACTTAGAAGGAGGATGATATCATGGAACAATTCAAATACAATTTACAATGATCAAGACAAATCCACTTATAATTGGAGACCAAACAAATATTGTTACTAAGAGGGTTCAGAGATGATTGTATTGATATCTTAAACCTAATGGGAAATGGTGGTATATACCAAAATCCTTACAAAGTTATCTATGAACTGTGTCAAAGGTACTCTAGAGGTACTTCATGATCAAGGAAAGGGCCAAGGGACATATTGACAAGGATTAATAAAACATCCAAAGGGAGAGCCACTTGGGCCAAGATAGGGAATATGTTGGAGGATTTCAAAATAGATATACTCAGTTCCTTAATCTCCTATCTAGATACTCTACAATCGAAAAATAAACGGGAAGAGACAAAAGCGGAATTAGCTATTTTTTTCAAAAATGAAAGAAAATGCATCCATTGAAGGAGTTTGCACTCGATCAAATTGAAATATGTGGGATTCGTGAAGAAGAACACTCCACTATAAATTTCTCTTCCTTACCCAGTTTAAAAGAACTCTATCAGGAAGCACGTGGGGAGGTCGATCTATTATGTCTTATCACACAATAATAACCATGGAAGCCCCAAAATCAAGGTATGTCTCCAAACCAATATCAATATTTCAATTCTTATTGGACTAATGTCTCGATGCATTATCCTCCCCAACTGTGGCACCCATCTAATCTCACCAACTCACAATGGATGTCTCCATCACCCCAAAATAATCCTTGGGTATAGGGTTGGAAAAAACCACCTTTTAGGGGGTCTCAGTAGTCATTACCACAACAACCTACAACCACCCAACCTCCACCACAAGTCCAACAACCTAACCAATCTCCTCCTCAACTAAAAATCTCTGCACAACCTATCAGTAACCCCAATAACAAACTATCATAGTAAGCATATGTTGTTGGATTTCCATTTTACCCTGCTTACTCTATCTCTTCCCTAGAATGTCAAGATATACACTTAAGATCCCGGAAAACCATAAATCAGTGTGCCTCACTAGTAACTATAGAAGGATATGAGGAAGAAKCTCAAATTGAAAAWMATTCAACCAAACAACCCCCTACTTTGAACTCAGATCAGAATGAGAAGGAGGTGCAAAGGCCACCTTTTCCAGAGGAACTAAATATCAACAACCCTCCTAGTCAACCAGAATTCAATTTTTTGGGGGAACTCAAGAATGTATGTGTCTAAATACCTCTCTTATAAGATATCAAAKAYGTCCCAATATACACAAAAGGTGTTATGRATTTATTCCTACAAATACCGAGTAGAAAAGGGAAACATCCCCATATGGTGCAYGTAATAGGAAAATCGGCATACTTAATTCTCAATGGAGTTTCCACAGCCAAATATTCAGACCTTAGATGTCCTATAGTTTATGTTTAGATCAAAAGTACCACCATACCTAATACCTTAATTGACCCAAGGGTCACCATCAACATCATGGCTTGAGAAACCATGAGCACCTTAKATTTGACATACCTTAGACAAACCCCAATGATGTTACAACTAACATCTCGATCCACTGTAAAACCAAAGAGAAACCTATAATATTTAGTAATCTTGGTGGAATSCTAGGAGAAACCMACTAATTTTATTCTCCTACAACCCAATACTTATTTGGGAGGCTACCCCTTGATTCTTGGATGGCCATGGTTGGAAACTGTTGACACCTATATTGGTTGTAGATCAGGGAGCATGAAAATTTCTCATGGAAATTCAAAAGAAAATTTCTCTTTATACCCACTGTCCAAGATTAGTATCTAAAAAGAAACACCTATTTGGTTATATGACGAGGAGTATGAGAAAGAGGAGGTTTCTAAACAAGTTCTTTCAGTAGACCAAGATCTTGTTTTCAGATAAAAGATGGAAGATGAAACGATCAATGATTTCATATATTTTTCCTCATCATCTTCCTGACACAACGTTAATCAAATCCTGAGCACACATTCTCAATAAAACATCTTTTTGGTTGGCGCATCACCAATACCACAAGAAACACCCACTGTTGAAATCCTTAAGTCTCTTATCAAACCTTTATATATTAGCACAAGGATGTTTCTGAACATTAACTGAGGATTGTTTGAGACACAAAATAAATAATTCATTGAGGTATTTAGAACATATAGCAATGCTATTGCATGGGACTACAGAAATAATAAAGGAATCCACCAAAATCTATGTACGCACCATATATACATCAAAAAACAATATAGAACCATTCTCCAACTGCAACACAAGATGAACCCAGTATTGAACGAGATAGTTAAGGAAGAACTATAGAAGTTACTCTCCATAA
>JASDQU010198557.1:0-19394 GCA_032191745.1 Picea mariana
GAAAAACTTTTATACCCTTTCTATTTATAATTAATTAAAAATAAAATTTAAAAATAAAAAAACTTTTAAAAACAAAATATCTTATTTGTGAATTGAAAAATGATCCTTTTGTTATAAAATTAACTGCATTCTCACATACATATACATAAATTATCGTCAAAATAAGAATTGGTATCTTAACGAATAATGAATGTAAGAATAATGAAAGTATTTATTTGATGTGAAGCTTTTTTTTCTTCCATATGCTTTGTGGTAGGGCTGTCTTTTTTAACATGCCTTTATTATTCTATTGTATTATAATAAAATTATAATAGTCATTATTCTTTCTTATTTTTATTTATTATATATAAAGTAATGGAAAAATAAAAATTAGGTTTTTTTTAATGAATAATGAATTCATTCATATTTTTTTTATTTTTTTAACATAGTAAATGCATTTGAAAGAAATCTATTATTTTTTATTTCCAACCAAATAAATCTACTATCTTTTCTTTCCATCCATTATCCATCTAAAGAAGAAAGCATTTATACAAGTATCAAGTAATATTATGTTATTATTATGCAATCTAAAAAACCAATTTAAAGAAGAAAGCATTTATACAAGTATCAAGTAATATTATGTTATTATTATGCAATCCAAAAAACCAATTTTTAGCATCTTTAAAGCACTTTTTTTTTAACATAGTAAATGCATTTGAAAGAAATCTATTATCTTTTATTTCCAACCAAATAAATCTACTATCTTTTCTTTCCATCCATCATCCATCTATCAAAGAAAGCATTTATACAAGTATCAAGTAATATTATGTTATTATTATGCAATCCAAAAAACCAATTTTTAGCATCTTTAAAGCACAACAAGATGAGCAATTCAAATACTTCTAACATAATCCATAAAAATCATCGCAATCTTCTTTAGCACCAATAGCATTATCACCATGAAAAACGTGCATTTTTTCCAATGAAGCAGGCAAATCATGAGGATGACCTGCAATGTTAGTGAAATCAAATCGTTTATAGCAATAAGTGTGATCTAGGGGGATTTGGAATGCTAAAATTTTGAACTTCTCAAATGCTAATGAAAATGACTTCATTGTGTAGAGCTCAGCGACAAATTTCCAATAGAGTGTAAATCGCCTCAAACAGATGTCATATGAGGAAGTTATGGCTTTTCAAAGTTTTGGAAAAAATAGGGAAAATGGAAGAAAATGGGTGACACTTGGACATTCGTATAACTGAAAGGGAACATGATGATGTCATGATGATGGGTCAGCGTGAGAGTCTGCCACGTGTCACTTAGTTTTGGCATTTTCAGCACCCAGTTGGACTTGTAAAAATTTTCCATGTGTTGGATGATGTGGCATTGACAGGTGGCAGTTGACGTAGGAAAGTTGACTATATGTTGACATGGCACTAATTATAAAACATATGGACCAACTAGAGGATGCCACCTGACATCCTTCGATTGGCCAATATTGGCTAAGGGGTATAAAAGTTGTTTGGGCTCGACAGGGTTTGAACCCTCAACCTCCATGGGAATATTCCAATGAATTAACTATATGCTTCGACCATTGCGCCAACCACACAGTTTGTTAAAAAAAACAGGATTACTTTAATTATGTTAATTAATTTCCCTGGGAATCTATGGAATCAGGTGGATTTCGACCACTCGACCTAGCCTATATAAAATCCACATGCAGAGCCATCATACAGGGGCATAAAATTGTGTGCCAAGGAGGTACAGAGGTCTGGCATGGATCCCAAGGTGGGAATTTTGACCAGGAGTTGTACCTTTGTCTCAAAGTGTGTTCCAAGGAGGGTCCTTAGGAACTATGTCCAAATATGGGAAAGTTTATACTCATTTTTCTCAGTTTTCCAAGAGGATTATCATGGTGATGTTAGTTATGTACTAAAGTACCATGTACAAAAAGTATAGTTTGCCTTGTATGAGAGCCATAGTCTCATTTAGCATTTAAAAGAGGGTCTTTGGGCACCTGTTCAAAACATAGTTGAGTTTATACTTTCTCTTCTAAGAATTTCAAGAGGAATTCAGTGGTGACCTATGTTTCTGGGGCTGAGTAGTAGATAAGAAGGCCATCATAAAAAAAACACAAGTTCGAGTCATTATTGTATCAAGCATTGGAGCATTAATAGAGCAGTCTCACTATTTGGAAGTGGACCTAGAGATGTATCCCAAGAGGGGTGAACTCCATTATCAACTCTTGTCTTCTTAGTTATTTTATTTTTTGTTTTGTTATCTCTCATTTTTTTACAACTTATTCATCAATTAATGAATTTTTGGATAAGAAGGGGATTCACGTGTTTTTTTTGCAAATAGTCGTAGTGATCTTAATTTCTTGAATTTGTTCAGATGTTAGTGTCTGCGTATGACATCTAAGTATTTTTCGAATCAAGTTGGTATCAAAGCAGGTTTGACGTGCATTTGCAAGTTAATGGTTATGAGGTCCAAACTCAAGCTTGGTGAAGGATCGTTTGAAGAATATAGTCATGATATTGGTTCGAGGCATACATTTCAAAAGAAATAAGTAGCTTCAACAAAAGACAAGGATTATTCTAATCCAAATCCTTTTGGTAATGAAGAGGCATTATTTTCCTCTTTCATGGCAATGAAGGCCATGGTGGAAGAAATGTATGAGGATCAAAAGAAGGCCAAGGGAACTGGTAGTAAAGGCAAAGGAAAGACACATAAATTTAAGAAGCAGTAGAATAAGCCACATAACTTCGAGAAGCAGTCGAAGGGAAAATAAGAAGAGAATCCTACATGTTCTCATTACAAGAAGAAAGGACATGAGGAGGCAATGTGTTGGAAGTTGTATCCAGAGAGGCTACCAAAGAAGTTCAAGGACAAGGGTAAATAGAGGAACGCGACCATAGTTCAAGATCTTGGATCAGATTCTGAAGATGAAACTAAGGTTGCAGCTATGGGAATCAAAGGTAGATCTTCTGGTGATAGTTTCAGTTCATATGCTTCTTCTACAAAGTCTAAAGTAATCCCTGATGGAAGGAAAAGAAAATATTTTTTTCATTTATGAGTTATCTCAAAGCATACTAAGATTGATACACTTGTTGATAGTGGATCACAAGTAAATATTATTTTAGAACAAGTTGTTAAGAATTTGGGATTGGAAACTAGGCCTCATCTGAGACCGTATCTTTTGGGTTGGATTTGTGATAATGCTCAGTTACAAGTAACTAAGCAATGCAGATTATGGTTTGAGATCACATCAAGTTTCATTGATGAGGTAGAGTTACATGTGGTTCCATTTTCCATTTGCAGGATCATTTTTGGAAGTCCATATTGGTATGAAAGGAAAGCCATTTTCTACAGGGAATAGAACAAGTATCATCTTTTCAAGGATGGGATTGATTTCATTGTGAGAGCTCATCAAATGAAGTCTAATTTGACTGTTGTCACTACAAGGCATGTGAATATGTTATTTAATACTAGTATCTAGGATTTAGGTTTACAATCTACAATTGGAAGTAAAGAATATACTTTGGTTGATGTTGTTCTGGTTAAGAAGGGAAAATATGTTGATGGTTCATTCTCTCTTTCATATGTATATTCAGTTTTGTTGTTCAAATTATTACTAATCAGTGGAGTATGTTTAGTAGCTACAATAATGAATGGTTGAGTTTGTGAATTTATGTGAATGATTAACTTGGTCAACAATATTTTTTCGGTCTTCATTGTTGTTGTGATGAGTTAAGTGATCATTATCCAAGCAGGATGGATGTATGATACTATAAAAGTGAGGCGATGGTTCCCTCACTTCCTATCTAAATGAAATAGACTTTTGAAGATTATATAGGTTGCTTGGATGACCTATAATTGGATCCAGTGATTTCTAGGATACAGATTCAGTGTCAGCATCAAAGGAAGACAAATGAAATACTTCTTCTGATACTGTCAAAATAAGAAGACCATATTCCATTACGGGAAAGCATCCTATAGTGGAGTATATATGGTTATGATTTTGGGGAAGCAACCTAAAATGGAACATTTGAAAATAGCAAAGTCGGCATGCATATGTAGCACCTCCAAATCATTTTTCCATTGATGTAATAGAGGGATTCATTTAGCCACTCTTAGAGAATTTAGAGAGTGAGAGGGGTCTTGTAGGGATTCCTAAGCCTTTCTTTGGAAATGTTGAAGACAATTGTTGCAACATTGTCTTATTATCAATTGATGAACTACATGTAGGTCAAATTTCCTAAGCAATATCATTCTTGTTCTGAATTACAAAGGTGAAAGAATGGAAGAATGCAACATTGAAGACATTTTTCATGTAGATAGGGAGTGGGAAGAGCATAATAGTAATGCAATATCTTCCTAGAGTTGGTAAAGAAATAGTCTTCTTTGTATGAAGTAAGGAGGAAGAATACTTATTAAAAGAGTCAAATAAGTATATGTGGTTGTTTATTAAATGCCATGTAAAATGTATGCTTTATGCTATGAACATCTCAAACATGTTATGTAAATTCGATGTTCATATAAGATGTATTCTCAATTCCTTGTAAAGAAGCAAGTCAAACAATACAGATGTTTTTAGAAACATGTTTGGATTTTTCTTTCATGGAAATGAGTGAAGGAAATTACTAAGAAGTTCATTCATAGGATCCAATAGATACATCATGCAGTACAAGAACAGTGAAGCCAAGATGGCCCATGTCATCTCTAGTACCAGAATGATCAATTCCAAAATGGAGATCAAATATGTGTCCAAGATTAAGATTCAAGATGGAGATTCCAAGATGGCGATCCAAGATGGAAGTCTAAGATGGAGATTCGAGATGGAATCCAAGATGAATATCCAAGATGGAGATTCCAATATGGATATCCAAGATGGATATCCAGGATGGCGATCCAAGATGGAAGTCCAAGATGGAGATTCAAGATGGAGGTCCAAGATGAACATCCAAGATGGAGATCCAAGATGGCGATCCAAGATGGCGATCCAAGATGGAGGTCCAAGATGGAGATTCCAAGATGAAGATCCAAGATAGTGATCCAATATGAAAGTACAAGACGGATATTAAAGATGAAGACCCAAGATGGAGATTCCAAAATGGAGATTCCAAAATGGAGATCTAAGATGGTGATCCAAGATGGAATTCCAATATGGATATTCAAAACGGAGATCAATTCCAGGATGAAGATCAATTGAATTGCATTTCAACAAGGTGAAGAGTGAGGAAGCTTTATCATCATTAAGTTTTTGAATAATCCATACTATTGGAGATCCAAAAGTTCTTCATTAGGGAGGTCTAATCTAGAAGGATATGGAATGCTCAAAAAATGATCTTCTCAAATTCTAATAAAAATGAATTCATTGCACAGAGATTGACGAGATCTTTCCAACGACGTTTAAACTGCCTTAAATAGACATCATATGAGAAAGTTATGGATTTTCAAAGTTTTGGAAAAAAAAGGAAAATGGAAAAAAGGGGGTGACACGTGGCACCACCAAGAATGTGGCCATATATACAAATGAAAGGGAATAGGAGGATGTCATCATGTTGACGTGGCAGCACAAGATTCTTCCACATGTCACTTGGTTTTGGCATTTCCAACACCCAATTGAGCCAGTAAAAAATTTCCACGTGTCAGATGACGTGGCATTGATAGGTGGCAGTTGACACAGGAATGTTGATTGTGAATTGATGTGGTGTTGAATATACAATAGGTGGACCAAACATAGGATGCCACATGGCATCCTCAGATTGGATAATATTGGCTAAGGGGTCTAAAAGTTGTTAGGCCTCGATAGGGTTTGAACCCCTGACCTCCACAGGAATATTCCAATGACTTAACTATATTATTTGACCATTGCAACAACCACATAGTTTTTTAAAATGATTAGGGATCACTTTAATTAAGTTAATTAATTTCCCTGGGAATATATGGAGTCGAGTGGGGTTCAACCTCCCAACCTAGCCTATATAAAAGACACACTTCCAGCCATCGTACATGGGCATAGAATTATGTTCCAAGGAGGTGCATAGGT
The DNA here is from genome assembly GCA_032191745.1 of Picea mariana. Classification (NCBI taxonomy): domain Eukaryota; kingdom Viridiplantae; phylum Streptophyta; class Pinopsida; order Pinales; family Pinaceae; genus Picea; species Picea mariana. The sequence goes on from JASDQU010198557.1 coordinate 6,030, forward strand.
CTGGCACATATCCCTAGGTGTGAATTTTGACCAAGAGTTATATATTTATCTTGAAGTACGTGCCAAGGAGGGTCCTTGGGCACTATGTACAAATATGGGCAAGTTTATACTCATTTTTCTCATTTTTTCGAGAGGATTATGATGGTGATGTCAGTTCTATAATAAAGTACTATTTATGGAAATGTTAGTACAATTTTCCTTGTATGAGAGCCATAGTCTCATTAATGTGTAAAAGAAGGTCTTTGGGCACTTGTTCAGAACATAGTCGAGTTTGTACTCATTCTTTTCATAATTTCGAGAGGAATTCAATGGTGACCTATGTTTTTGGGGTTGAGAAACATATAAGAAGGTCATCATAAAAAATAAAAATAAAACAAGTTCAAGTCATCATTGTATCAAGCATTGGAGCATTAATAGAACAGTCTCGTTGTTTCGAAGTGGAGCCAGAGATGTATCCCAAGAGGGGTGAACTCTGTTATCGAATCTTGTCTTCTTAGTTCTTTTATTTTCTGTTGTGTTATCTCTCATTTTCCCCAAGTTATTCATCAGTTAATGAAGTTTTGGATAATAAGTGCATTAACATGTGTTTTTTCAAATAGTCATAGCAATCTTAATTTCCTGAATATGGTCGATTGATAGTGTCTTCTTAAAAACTAATTGACATCTAAGGATTTTTGGATCACAATTAACCAAGGAGTAACCATTTGATTTTGAGCCAAGAAACTTGAATTATCAAAAATAAGCTTCTTATATATAGCACATATTCATGTCCTAATTGATTATTTAATTCTCTTGTCTTCTGCCATTTTTTTTTTCACAATAAAGCTCAAGTTCAAGCACAAATCAACAATACCTTGGGAATTATCCCTTGTAGCATACCTCGTTGTCATATTTTATTTAATTGGAGTCGTTAGATGAGACAATCAAGGTTAGCATTCAAAACAATCTCATCAAGATACACATATAAGAATAAACCTAAAACAAAACTAGATATGGATCCTATGCAATGACACAAAATGGTTATGCTAAATGTGGATAAATTGCTCTAAAAACACGTTCACAATGTCATCAAAAAAGTTATTTCTTGAACTAGCACCCTTACCAACATAAGGATTATCTAGTGAAACAAGAACGGGAAGTGCACCATTGTCACCTTAATGCACTTTCCACTACACTTTAGGCCATCTTATAGAAGCCATAAGTGGTTTCCCATATAATGAAAAGTAAACCTCTTTAAGTGAAACAAAACCATGCAATCATATAATTTACTGTAATGAATCCAAAATATATATAACAAGACAATGCATTAGGATTCCAATCAATGAATACAACGCTCTAATGATATTCAACTAGAAACAATTGCATGAATCACATGTGTATACACTTCAAAGAAAGGTTAGGAGCTAATGGATGTGTGCGCCAAATATGATATGTAAGTTATAAACAACATCAAAATCTTCAAATTAGCATTCAATTATAACAAAACTTCATAAATATATATTCAATAGCAACCCGGTGAGTTATAGAGACAAGTTCTAAAGATACATAAACATTAATTAAGAAATAACTTGTAAACGAATGGTGAATCCCCCTAAGGTTTCATAACTAAGCACATGGAATTAACCAAATAAAAAATCTGAGTGGATAATAATAAATTACAAGAACGTTAAAGATTATTATCACCTACAAATATGCAATAGAAGCTTGATACATAATCTAGAAATGAAATAGAGGGTAGGAATGAGAAAGAACACACCTTAAAGCACCAAGCCCTAGCCTTAGGGTTTCACCAAACCTGATTTTTAATGTTGCAATTTAATTTCCAGATTTGAGGAACACCTTAAATCAACCTAAAGAACATTAGATAACACCTTAAAGATTAACTCAATAGGGATTCTTTTCCTCGTTAGGGTTAAAGATTAACAATTAAGAATAAACCCTAGGATTAATTTGTCTAGAAATGAAATAATATGTTAAATTTACACTAGACAATAATTGAAATCTAAATAAATGGTTTTTTATTTTTATTTTTCACTATTAGATTTCTTATTAAACCACAAAAAATAAAATGTTTTGAGTTTTTAGGGTTTTTTGGTTAGTTATTGGCTATAGGACTAATCCCTTTTTTTTAATCCAATTAGGGATTATGGGGTCAAGAAGTATGGCCCTGTAATAATTGGACACTTTTGTCTTATGGATTGAGGTAAGAGATTAGAACCATGAAGGAAGAATAATATACAACCTAATTAAGATAAACTAAGAGGAACAAGGCCATACAAGAATGGATTCTTTAAAGGAAAAAACTTTCACCAACAAGCTCAACTATAACTTGACTAAACTGCTTTAAAACCCTTGTCAATGAACCAAGAGGGGAAAAAAGAAATGGATTAAGTACTTACCCAAGTTAATGAGAGAAGAAGAAAGGAACAAACCCTATAACGTATCCTCTCCAAGTAGTTAAGTAACTCCTCAAATGGTGTTAGGGAGATAACCCCCTAACCTCGCATGTAGGTAGAATAATATATTTTCTATTTAATAAAGGTTGGTACTATTTTTTTTTTTTTTCCTCAGAAAAAAAACATAATTTTATTCATTCGAAGAGATAAAGTTACATTTTGTAGGTGCTAGGTGATCACATTCAGTATAGCGAAATAAAGAGTGTGAGGTCTAATGTCTGAGATCCATCATGTTCTCGGTACATGATCGCATATAGTGTTCCCCTCACGTCCATGGAGAGTTACATTCCAAAAATAATTACAGTTCAGTAAACATCCAACCCCAAAGGGCCATAGGGCATAAAAAAGTGTGTTTAGTGCCGAGACAGAAGGACAAAAAACATCTCCAGTGCCAAGTATATACAAAGTTTAATTTTGAAAACATGCTTAAAAGATAACAACATTTAATGATGTAGTTGAGTTGGTTCGTCGATGAAGGGTTGGTGGTAGAAACCTTGTGCAGAATCTCCATATGATTATGTTATATGCCATTGTCCAAAGGAAAGTGAGATTTCTTCCTTTGACAGAGTATCTGCTACTGAGTTCTGGTTCCTATAGACATGTCGTAGAACAAAAGAGTAAAATGTGTATAGTATGTTGTAGATCTCCTCCAAAATGGGAAGCAATAGAATATTGTGGCAGTGTTGGATTTTCCGGGACCAGTTGATGACATTCATGGAGTCACCAAAGAGTTGAATGGTGTGTACCCCTTGCTCACGTGCAAATTTAAGAAATAGAATTAGAGACATGAGTTCAACATAGTTATTTGTACCCTGTCTCAGCCCCATTTTTATTTTAAAGAAATGTGAGTCAGATAAATATTAGACAGCCCCCCGCCCCACCCACCCCCCGCCCCCCCCATAGAGGAGATTTTGTGATGCACCATCAAAATCAGCCCAAGGAAAGGAAGAGTCAATGTGTTATGGCTGAGTTGTTCGGATATCAGGCTTGTTCTTTTCTTGGGGAAAATGTTCAAGGAACGCAAGGCTTTTTACTGCAATAATTTCGGGAACATTTGTCTTGTCCTTGAAGATGGCCAAGTTCCTCGCCATCCACATACCCAAATTAATAAGTAGAGGTAAAGCTTTGATCTTCTTGTATACGGGGTTTTGTAGCTACTTTTTCCAAGTCAACTCAAGTAAAGGCTCATTCCAATCACAAGGTTGTCTCAGGAGGGTGGAAGTTTCAGTCCAGACTTTCATAGTGATAGGGAAGAAAATGAGAATATGTGCAATAGATTCATTTTCGACTTTGCATAGAGGACACCATCCTGGCCCAATAATATGGCACTTTCTCATATTTTCCCAAGTGGGGACTTTGTCTAATAAAGTAGACCACATGAAGATTTTTGTTTTTAGGGGGGAATTAAGTTTCCATAGTCTAATCCACCACCAACACGGTTCTCTTTGGAGGAGGTCGATATTCAGTGCTATATAGCCCATTTTTGGAGTGTATACCCCGTGGGGAGCATTTTTCCAAACCAAATCATCTTCCTTGTCCATGAGCCTAATATGACCCATTCGAAGGGAAACAATATAGTTGTCCCAATGTATGTGGAAACCTCAATCCAAGCCAAGTGAAGCAGAATGGTTCCATCTCTATTACCAAATATTTGTGGTGTCTAGGTCTGCAATTTGATTTATATAGACGAAACCTTGAAGTTGTAATTGATCTAACATGACCTGTCATAGAATATGATAGTTTCCACTCCCAGCCCAAGGATCCGTCCCAATGCAAACTTGGTTCCCCCTGCTTAGTTTCCATGTCGAACCATCACCTACCACATGGAAGGATTTTAGCATTGCTTTCCAAATAATTGATCAGTTCTGTGTGGACTCATCATTTCTTCGGATCCAATATCCCATTGTATCTGGTCAAATATACTTGTGTTCCACCACTAGTTACCAGAGGCTGGTAGTTGTTAAAAGTCTCCAACAGACTTTGGCATTTAGTGCTTTTGAGAAGATGAAAATTTTCTTTAATCCCCAACCACCCAAGGCTTTTGGACGTGCCAAAAGTTCCCATTTTTCCCATGGAAAAGTAAAATGTTCTTTAGACCCTGACCATATGAACCAAAAGCAAACACGTAAAAATTTTCCAAAATCCCTTTGCGAATCCAGGAAAGAGACATCCAATAAACTAGAATGGCCTCAAGAACTAATTTTGTCAAGGTCAATATTCCTACCTAAGAAATCCACCGAAATCTTCATACATTTAGCCTCTTCTCAAGTTTGGCCAAGAGCCACTGCCAGTCTTCTTTTCGGTTGTTATTTTCCTTGAGATGAAAAACCAGGTATTTGATACCTAGAGAGAGTTCTTGAGTCGGGAAAGGAAAGAGAGTGTTGTAAATGTCCTCTACTCCTTCAACCAATCCAATTATATTTAAGGAGGATTTTTGTGGGTTTATAATCATCCCAGTAGCTTCCCGAAATAGATTTGAGCATGTCAGCTAATTTTTCAGCATCCCTGGGTCTTCCATTTTAAAAAAATAACACATTATCCACAAAAGGTAGATCGGTGATACGGAAATACGAAGAGGTATGAATTCCCTGGAATTCTCTCGAGGAGGAGGCCATTCCAATGGCTCTACTTAGGCCTTCTACAACCAATAGAAAAAGTAGTGGAGAGAGGGGGCATCCCTGCCTTAGTCCCCTTTGTGAAGTGAAGAAGGGTGAGGTTGCCCCATTTATAAGGACAAAAAAGGAAACTGAGGATATGCAATCCATGATCCATTTAATGAAGGGAACCTTGAACTCCAAGTGTGTAATTAGTAGCCTAATAAAAGACCAACTAACACGATCAAATGATTTTGATAGATCTATCTTCAGGATGGCCCCTTTTTCCATGGAGGATCTGAGGCTGTGTAATCCTTCTTGGGCCACTCCAATGGCTTCATGCATATGTCATCCATTCAAGAAACCAATTTTTTCTTTTGATATAAAGGCTGATAGGACAGGTTTTAAGCATCTTGCAATGATTTTTTCCACTATTTTGTATATACAATTGCAAAGAGAGTTAGGCATGAACTCATCAAAAGAAAGGAGTTCATCCTTCTTTGGAATAAGATCTAAGAAGGTTGAGTTGAAAGGGGCATGTATCCTACAATTACTTTTGGATTCTTCGACTACATGGAGGAGATTAGATCCTAGCAGCTCATAAAAGCCAATATAAAATTCAATTGGCCACCCATCTGGCCCCGGGCTCTTATCTTTCTAGAAGCTATGGAGTGCCTCCTTTAGTTCTTGCTCATTGACTTCCATGAAAATATTTATGTCCCCTTCTTCATCCACAAACCTGGGGTAATAAATATCTAACCTAACAATATCTGCAATATTTTATCTTTTCTCTGCCTTGAACAAGGATTTGAAGTGATTTTTCCCCATCTCGACCAGTCCTTCGAATGTTGAAACCATCGTACCTTCCTGCTCTTGGAGTTTCCAAATTGTGTTTGTGGCTTTTCTCCCTTTTTCATAATCATGGAATAATTTGGTATTCTCATACCCCTTATCCATCCAAATAGCTCGGCTTTTCAGTCTCCCAGCCGTTTCTTGCTCAGCGAGTAATTTCTACGCCTAGATTCAAGTGATTTTAGAGTTTCCGGCGAGGTTTCTGACACAAACCCCAAATCGATCGAATGATAAAAAAATTCAATGTGAACTTCTATGTGCTCAATTTCTTATTCCTATTTTTTTCATTTTTCTCGGGCCCAAGGGATCACCGACTGTTTAATTCTTTTGAGATTGTCTGCAAAATGCAATGTAGACAGAAGACCCAATAAAGGGTCATAAGGAATCCAGTTTTCCTTTACCAAGTTTTGGAATTTTTCATCAGAGTGCCATGAGGCATTGAATTTGAAAGGGGATGGCGGCTTATCTAGCCCGCCTTCCACTTCCAGCCAAATCGATGAATGATTTGATTCTCCCCCAGAGCCAATCCACTGTCTAACTTGGAAGCGAGACTCCATCATCTTTTCTAAAACCAAAAATCGATCTAGGCATTTGGCTACCCTAGCTTCCCCTGTCCCCGTATTTATCCAAGTAGGGCAGAGCCTCTGGGGGGAGAAATCAAGAAGGTCGATGGTTGTCAAAAGATGGGAGAATAGACAGAAAAGGTGGTCTGGGTGAGCATTTAGGCCCCAAACCTCCGCAACTCCCAAAGAAAAATTTAAGTCTCCCCCGAGAATGAGATTATCTACCTTCAACAAATCAAGATTGAAAACAGAATCCTAAAAAGGAATCCTCTACATATAGGGGCCATAAATATTCAGAATTATGAATTCCTTTCCCATACCTTCCAAAAAAATGTCCACCCCGAGACAAGAGTTTAGGGCCAAATCATTTAAGATTTTAATAGAACGAGAAATCCATCCATTTATCAAACCACCCTATCTTCCATTAGCATCAATACCTGAGAAATGTCATATAGGGAGCAAAGCTTCAAGGGTAATGGTTTTATTTGAATAATATGTCATTGTTTTTTGGAGTAATATAATATCCGGTTGATGAGTGCAAATCAGTCTTTTTAGGGAAGATTTCTTGTGGGGGCTCGCCAAACCCCTGCAATTGAAAGAAAGGCCGATACTAGTTAATAAGCCCTATTTAATAAATATGAACAAGTCAATGTAAGAATACCTAATAGAAGCTTCCTCTTCTAGAAAGATCTTCCTCTAGAATGTTCTTTAGAAGATAGAATTAGTATAAATAAGAGTAGAAGGTATGAGAGGAGCTTGTTTGTAGAATTATTGTAATAGAACTCTTCTCTGTTGAAGGTTTCCCCCTCAAAGAGGCAAGTGAACAGTGTTCCCTATCAATAAAGGTTTTATTTTGGTGTTGTGAATCCATCTATTTTGTTGTTCCATTGTTATTCTCTGCAGTATTTCTATTTTTTGTTGTTGATCCGCTGTTATTAGCTACAATATTTTTTATTATGCTATTATATTAAATATGATACCTAACAAGTGGTATCAGAGCACTTTCCTTGGCAGGAATAGTGGGTACAATTTTTTTAGGAGTAGAGACATATTTCAACATCTTTAAGCTACATATATCTATCGTTGAGTGCATAAATCCACATTTGAGGAATCATACACATAGGAACTACAAGTGGTACTTAAGCGCACATTGTTGGCCATCCTTGTAACCTCTGTTGGTACCCCTTCGATTGGTAGCGCATCAGAAAACACCTGTATACAGACTAGCCTAGATATTCTGAAGCCCTCCATAGATAAACCGATCGGCTTCCTGACTACTATAGTTCCACCAAGAACAACACTCGGGAAGATACTCTCTAGTACCTAGGTGTTCGGGTTGTACGGCTAAGGGTACAATCTAGCCTCTTTAGTTGGTTCCATGAGATATTAGGCTAATTCATATTGTTTGACCCTACACGTATATCAGAGAGCTATAGCACAGGGAAAACCCTTGTCTATAGAAACCCTAAAAAACCCTAACCCTGAGACACAAACCAAACAAAAAGGGAACCGACAAGATTCCTCATATTCATCATTGGGGCCTTTCAACACTGTTTGTTTCCTATTAAGAATTTTGGGATTCTACCACTACAGTATTACTCATATTAGAGTACAACTCTAGGTCCTTCCTGCCCCATTATTTCATCCCTATCCCATTAGATTATTCTCTTCACCCAGATCGTAGTGGCACCTATCATTTGCAACCCTTTTTTTTTCTTGTGGGCCCGACCCCTTCCTAACACCCTTATTTGACACCTATCTCATTGTATTCCTATTTTCACACTGAACACACTCATATATATCATTTTAACTCTTTTTTTAGTGGACCCACTTCCCCTCCTACATACCCCTCTTTCACCCATGGCCAACACTCACAACAAGGAATTCCTTCACTTGCAAGATGAATCCAAACAAAACAAGGTAGACATCCAAAGACCGACCTCTAAACTTGCTTCCACCAATACCCACTTGGAAACCTTTGAGGCCAAAGTTACAGGCGACTTGGCCAATTTTAAGGGTGAATAGGTCTCCCTCACCCCGTGGTTGAAATAGTCCCATGACTCTCCCTCCCTTGTGACCCCCGCCTCCCCTGAGTTGAGGTGAAAAAATTTGATGGATCGGATCCCATAGGTCGGGTCACTCAAATGGAACATTATTTCTACTTGCATGAAATTACTAATGGTATGGCTAAACTTTGTTATGGTTTCCTCTATTTGGATCTGGAATGTTGGTTGTAATACCCATGTTTCCCCCATCTTGTAAATATAACTATAGGATGTTAAAAGACTATGGGAAGACTGATTATGTGTGGATGTTGGAATTGATGAACCTTTTGTTATAGAAGGTAATGTATATATTTATGTTACTAAATAAAATGAAATTTGTTGCATAACTGTTGAAGGGGTTTCCAATGTATATCATGATGCATGAGAGAAATGGTGATGGGAACCAGTAATGGTTGAAATGACCCCCACGAGACTAGTACTCTATTGGATTTAAATTATTCAGACCCATAACAGTCCTCTAACCCAAATGATTTAATTACCAGTCAAGCTGGTAGTTGGGAAGCCTTCCTCAAGATTCAATGAGGAGATGGGCAGAGAAACCAACTGGAAACTTCCTGACCTGACCCATGAAATTAGGAATTGAACCCATGAAATATTGTTGAGGAAGGAAATAAAAGGAAGGAAAATCTTGGGCAGAGGCATGATGCAAGAAGATTGGGTCTGGTGACCATTTTTTAAGAAGGAGAGCATGTGCAACTCTCTGGTTCTAAAGAGAACTGAAAAACAAATTTGTTTCTGGGTACAGGAATTGTTGGGAAGTGTCTTCTAACCAAGCTGATAAATGGGGTTGTAGAGGAGATGAGTGATTGAGGAAGCTCTCATTGCATACCCCCTTGCTTGGTGGATAGAAAACCGATCTACCAAGTTTCTGAGAGAAGAGGAGAGTGACCTCCATCCCTGGTTGTTGCTGAACAAAAGGAAGAATCTCTATCAGATCATTTTGATCTAGCTAGGGGGTGGCAAGTGGTAAATCCTTCCAAGATTTTTTTTCCTACGGTTGGGTGGAAAAGGGAACCAGATTTTATTGCGAAGGAAATTCTTTCCTTAGGGCCAATTTCCTTAAATCTAGGTAAGGAAAGTAAAGCTCAGTAAGAAGGAGAAAGTTTACTCCTTTACCTGTGAGGAAGGGAAATTATAAACCATATTTTAAATGGAGAAAAATTCCCTCCTGAATATGATTTTAATTTTACTATTCTAAAAGTCTATAAAATAGGAAACAGATTTCATTTTCCTTTTAATTACAGATTTAATTAAATAAAATTTCAAATTAAGCCTCGCCAGAATTTGAATACGTGCATGGAATTGGTAATGTGTGTGTGTGTGTGTTAATAAACTCATGATTATTCTCCTTGATCATTTCTTAGCACACTTTGGAGCTTGGGGACTCTGACACTCTGGAGGTTTGAAGTGGAGAGTGAACTAGAGAATGACCTGAAGGCCAGAGGAATTACATGCTAAATGAGATTGATCCACCACAATCGACCTTTTAATTATTCAAAAATCATTCGGGACTCTAGGAGTTTGGGACTTCGGGACTTCGGGGTGTTTGGGGTGATGGAACTCACGAGCTAAAATAGTCGAAGGCTCGAACCCTACCTTTCCTTGTACAAATGTTGCATAGATAATAAATATAATCAATTATATTATATTATTTAATGTGATCAAATAGCATAACTGATTATAATAAACCTTTATTGCAATTTAACATATTATAATCCAAAATAATTTATTGTATTTAAATCATAATATAATACAAGTGGGACCCCTTCAGGACTCCAGAACTCTGGGATTCCAGGATATTTGAGAAGGAAGAATGTGTGGAAGAGCCGAAGAAGTTGACCTGAAAATATTTTCCCTCATTCCAATATTAAATATCGTATTGAAGATTATTTAAACCTGGGTGTAGTTTTCGAGGGGTATAATATAATATATTAGGTTATACTAAGGTTCATTAAAATAACTACACGTGGATAAGGCCAACTCTTTTCCCCTTTTTAAATATTAAATAATCTGTAACATGAATAAGTGGGGACCACTTCGAGGGTTCAAGACTCTGGGGCTCCAAGAGGTTTGAGAATGAAGAGTGTGTTGGAGAGCCGAAGGAGTTTACCCAAAGAGTTTTCTCTCATTCCAATATTGAATATAATATTGGGGACTTTATAAACCTGGGTGCAATTTTCAAAATGGGTGCAATATAATATACATATAATAATAAAATTTTATTGTAATAATATTTTCACGTGGATGAGGAAAATCCTTTTCCATTTTTAAATTTAATATTTAATGCATAACATGTATAAGTGTGGACCCTTCAGAACTTTGGGAGTTCGAGACTCAGAGGATCCAGAAGTTTGGGGTTTCAGGACTCTAGGATGTTTGGGGTGATAGACTATATGATAAAAAAATGGTCGGAGGCCTGTTGAGGTAATTTCCCGCTTCCGAAATTTTCCTCCCCTTTTCTATTTTCCCAAATTCTTTTTTCCCTTTATTTTCCCTCTTTTATACTTACCCATTTTCCCTTTTCTTTTTTCCCTTCTACTTTCCCTTTCTAGTTCTATACTTAGTCCATTTTTCAGAACAGTGGGTTCCTGGGTTGGCAGACTTACAGATCCTCACCTCCGTCCATAACCTCACATCAAAAGTCTGATCGACCGTCGTGTTGTTCCATACTTAGTCGATTTTACGATCGCAGGTTCCTGGGTGGACGGGGTCAAACTCTTATACCCCATGTTCCGTGATATACATCTTGCATTCAAAAGTTTCGCGATCTACATTTTGACCCCCGAACTCCCCAAACTTCCAAGTCTTATTCCTCGGATGATCAGGGGATCAAATTTTGCTCAATTTTCAAATTGCTCGGAATGTGACGAAAACAGTTCCATTGCGTCTGTCTCGTCTTCCTGATTCCAACGGTATATTTACTTTCTCAAACGGAGTCCGTATGGAGAAGATATCGCAATCTGTTCGTCAAGCCAAACAGGCAAAAAGTTTGATGCTGACTGTACCTGTCTGTACAGTCCGTACGGTATGACGTGGCAGGGTCGTACAGACCATATGGTGGTGATGTGGCAGATGTTGATTGGTCTATTATTGGCGAGTCGGGTGTTGGCATGTGTCCTTGGGTGGCCAATAATAGGAGGACACGTGGCCCAATCCAAGGGTGCCATGTGTCACTCACTGGTTGGCTAAGGAGTTATGTGTAAAATATGTTGGAGGCCGTGGGGTTCGACCCCCGAACCTCCCCCCACTATACAACGTTCCAACGAATCTCCGCTAGCCAACATGCCACCGCTTACTCCTTGTAATGGATACAAATTTCGTTGTATTTATGGTTGATTGTTGTATTAAATGAAAAGGGGGGCGGGTCGGGGCTTAGCCCCGACCCGTGGTTTCATTCCACACCACATAACCGTGTATATAATATATGCACGCATATTTATGTGAACGAACCAAAGTTTTTACCATATATTAAAATGTGGCGTGGTTGTAACATTTGCGCACGGATTTTTGACATGGCCCACGGTTTTATATATATATATTACATATGACCCCGATTTGGAGTGCGGGAGTTACCCAGTTGGAGCGGTTCAATGGATTAACCACTTATTTGCCAAAACTACGGTCATATGTGCCATACGCCCAGGTCTCGAGGCGGTTAGGGGCTGGCGCGCCCTTAACCGTCTTATGGTTTGCACCGTTGGCGCGGTTGCACCCAATGCTGGGTTTTTGCACTTAAAAGAGCGTGTGAGCTAGGTTCATTGAAGGAGGTGTGTGAATTGTAGAACCAGAGACAACAAGCTTGAAGGAGGGACTTCCAGGAGGCCTATCTTTCTCATTTTTCGATCGATTGAGGTGCCGAAAGAGCCCAGAAAGGGGTTTTGGGACGCTGGGAAGCCATTGGAGCAGTCGGTTTGTCAGTTTGAACATTGTAAGACATGTTTTTGATAAATTTTGAGCAATTAATAATAATAAACCATTGGAAGCTGGACCAGGAGATGTAGCCCATAAGAGGGGTGAACTCCTTTATCAAATTGTTGTGTTTATGTGCTTATGTTCAATCATTATGCTGCTGTCTATGTGTAATTTGCATAAGTAATCCTTAATTTATGTGTTGCAAACTGATCCATTTGTTTTAAACACATAACATTTCACTTGCAATAATTTTTCAAGTTTTCAAGTCTTCTTCATTTTTAGATCAAGTTGGTATCAGAGCACTGGTTTTGAAGACTTGATTGTTTGCAAGTTTTGTTTCTGATGCTCACAAGGTTGAAACTCACAAGAGGAGAAGGTCAACTTGTGGAGCCAGGTTCTTATCCAACAAGGAGGAAGCAGATTCATTAACCGCAAGTTTCAGAGAGACATTCACCAAGCATGGCTCGTGCAGAAAGTCATGAACGTGTTCCGGCTGAAGAAGAAGATCTCAGACAGACTGTCATAGAGTTGAGAGATATGATGAAGATCTTGTTGTAATGGAACATAATGTCGCAGGGTGAAGGCTCCAACCCTTCAATGCATAAGGGAGGCGGTGGTGACAAGACTCCAAGCGGAAATGGAGGGAATGGTGCTTCTCCACCACCCTCTCCTCCTCCATCATATTCTTCTTCTTCTTCTTCTACCATGTCAAAACATCTTCCGAATGGGCATGGTAAAACTCCTTCACAAATTCCTTCATTAAAGCTTGATATAAAATTTGAGTTGCCAATTTATAATGGAGAAGTTAACGCTGAAAAGTTAGATAACTGGATACGTCAAATTGAAGTATATTCTAGAATACAAAAGATTCAAGATGATGAAACCAAAATTCAGTTAGCTTCATTAAGATTAGATGGTTCAA
>JASDQU010198558.1:0-19394 GCA_032191745.1 Picea mariana
TGTGGAATGGTCTTAGGTAGTCCATACTTATATGATCGTAAGTCAATCTTCTACAGGACAAATAATCAATATCAATTAACCAAAGCAGGTCAAGATTATGTGGTTCATGCTCATCATGTTAAGGCAAATAAAACACTTCAAACAAGGGAACAATTAAAGAAGGAAGTGCAAGCAAGAAACAAACCAATAATTGTTTCAAATGAAGTAATCGATCTTAATCAAGAACAAGAAATGATTGTTGAATGGAAAATCAATCATAAGTTGCTTCAAGATAAGCTCATGTCGTGCAAATATTACAAGTATATCAGCTCATTTGTAGTCATCTTTTTGATGCTATCATTAGTAATGTTTTCTACATGGATGATAGTGGCTTCAGTAAGATGTAACAAGGTTCAGATGGCTAACAATATGCTATCAGTTGTCATGATTGTGTTACGGTTGATCTTGATGAGACAGGTGCACAGGACAGAGTTCAGAGACAGAGGACAAGTCGGGTGGTCTATCTTGAGCTTGTTGACTGGTTAGTAACCTTTTGGGGACCAAAAGGTCTTTTAGTGGGGAGGTGTGATCCAGAATCGGATCCAGGAGTCTGGCAGGGCTAAAAAAGGCTCAAAAATGAAAGTTCTCGGAATCAGACGAAACCAATTTCATTGCGACCGGCTCGTCGCACTGATTCCGGCCATATATTCACTTTCTCAAATGGGCACCGCATGCGAGAGTTGTCGCACTCTGACCGTTTTCATAAAAAACTAAAAAAGTAAAAAAAAAAGTCAACAGTCAAAAGGTGACGTGGCACTCTCTGGAGGTGACACGTGGTAGGTGGTGACTGGGAAGGTTTGCTGACAGGGCAGACATGTGGTAGGCAACTGGACTAGTCAACGATTGACAAGTGGCATTGGTTCGTCGAATGGAGAGGTATCACGTGGCCCAGTCATGGGCTACCACATGGCACCCATTGGTTGGCTCGTTGGTGTGCAAAAGTTTTGGAGTTAACAGGAATCGAACTCTGAACCTCTACATAGAGATCCACGCGTTAACAAATGACCAAATTCCAATGAGCCATACGTGTTGCTTGTTTATAGAAGCATGTTTAAATTTATATAAAGTGTATGCATTAAGTGTTGGGTGGAAAGGGGTTGGGGCTAAGCCCCAACCCACAGTTTCATTGTTGTATGTAACCACAGGGGCGCGGACAATGCATAACCACCAGCGCAGATAGCACCAGCCCCTGGATTCCGGGCATATCCCATACGACTCGGGGCTCAACCTTAAGAGCTGGCGCATTTTTTGGGTAGGCAAGGTCCTATTGAATGGGCATGTGACCTATGTATACGGAATGAGGGCCAGCGCACAGCCCTTTGGGCTGGCGCTTGGCCATATGGAATTAATATGACCATGCAAGAGGGGTGCGCACTGGGTATAAGGAGCTTAGCCCATAATTTTTGCAAAAAGTGGGTTTTAACTTTGTAGTTTGAAATTTTTAATTGATTTTGCCCTGTTATTAGTGGATTTTGCCCATTTTTGGGGGATATTGGGCATTTTTGGAGGCCAAATTTTGGGAGGATGTTGGGGATGGATAACCAACTTTAGATCTATAAAAATCAGGCCTGTTTGAGGCCATGGAGGACAGTCAGAGCAGATTTATGCTGAAGGGAAGCCAAGCCAAAGCCATTTTTATGTAAGGAAGTTGTTGAGGAGCAGACGCTTGTGGGCCATTTCTGGGAGCTCCAATCATCCGTTTTGCATGCCATTTCTTCTGCTGGGTTCTAGAGATCTGAAAGAACATGACCATATCAGTCTTGTAGCCTAATGGCACTGCTGCGATGTACTTTTTGAGCTTTGAACTGAAATAAAGAAGCCTCCCCCACTGAAACAAAGGCCCAGAGACGTAGGCAATTTTGTGCCGAACTCCGTTATCACTTCTCTTGTTATGGTTTTTTGTTCTTATTGCTTCAGTTTAGATCTGTATAATGTTTTATGGCTGCTATGTTCCTTCATTAAATTCATCATCTTTCATTCAACTTCTTAAATGGTTAATTAACGCATGCAATTAAAAATTCAACCACAGTCGTTAAAAGATCTTTTTTGGATCACATATCAAAGAAAAAAGGGGTGAAGATTTATCAGAGTATTTTCATCGACCTTTCATCAAAGATCCTCAGCTTCCAACTCACTAAATTCAAACAAGACAGAATCATATTTTGAACAAGGATATATATGCAGGAAAAATATTGTATAATAGTTTATGTATTTATTTTGCTTAAATACACAGAATATCCATAGAACAGCTATTGGACATTGTAAACTTTGTATTTATTGAGATAGAGGGGGATTTTATAACTCCCTCAAATTGTCCTTCGATCTTTTATTTATGTAGGGGTCATATTTTGATGTAATTCTTGGTAGAAGGGACGATCTACAGTCAGAGATACTTAGTTGGTATCAGAGCTTTTGTCAATCTACCCCTCAACTATGAGGTGGATCAGTGCCCTCAACGCATACAGAATGTAAATTTTCTCTTCGAATGATAAATTTACGTTTTTTTCCAAGGAAAAAAATAACATCATTTATGTACCCATGAAGGAATATGTGATAGCGTGAGTAAACATAACAAAGTGCAAAAATAACTCATACAACAAAATCCTATCTACTCAAGAAAAAGATAGATGCATAAAATTCGTGGCACGTTCCTCAAGGTGAATATAAAAATAAAGTTATTAAAAAATATTTTAATGCATGTCGTCGTCGAGATGTTGATGGTGGGTAATTAATAAGCTAGGTCTCGTGAAAATCCCGATGACGATTACCTTACACACCCCTTCCCATAAATAATATCTTCATATTTTCCCTTTCCCACATATATATTACATAAAATTTCCAACACAGTATATGTTAAGGTCGTCGGGCTAAGAGAGTTAAAGCCACCATAATTATTATTTTAATGCAAAGATTTCAGGGTTCCCAAAAATAAAACATTGTATTAACATCTCCTCTTTGCACAATTTTCCATATTTACATTAAATAAATAAGTTATAATATAATATAATCAAAATTATGTTATATCAAATTAACATTTCAACGCCTTTATAAGGGGAGTTTAAAATATAAGCTAGTGTATTTTCAAGAACTCCCTGTAATATAGGGAATTCCCATTTTTAAGGAAATACCTATGCCTAGAAAATAGGGCATCAGGAGAGATGGTAAAAGGTAAAAGTAAAAGGAATAAAAAATATATATACATAAAAATAAATAAAAGAAAAATAATAAATAAAAAGGAAAAAACAAAAATGAAGAATATAAAAATTTAAAATGCAAAATGAATATATATATACATAATCACACTACATCCTAAATCTTAGTGTGATTTTTTTCATCCGTAAAAAGAAATTAAATCATTTACAAAAATTAAATACAAAAACTAATTAAAATAAAATAAAATAATATACATGAAAATGAAATAAAATATAAATAACAATATTTACAAAATAAATAAAATAATAAAACAAAAAACAAATTAAATAATATAAATATACAAAATACAAATCAAATATTTATATAAATAATTACAAAATAAAGAAAAAATAAATAAAATAAAATGACAGAATATAATTAAAAAAAATGAAAAAAAAATAATATATATATATATATAGACAAGTCAAAGTCTCACACCTCCTAGATTCCACTATCCAGGATTACTAGGATGTCAGCGTGGTAGCTAGTGTGTCTTGTGGGGCGACATGTGTTAGCTTTTGCTTGCATGAGACTAGAGCAGGCCATTGATTGGTTATGAACGAGAGTACCACAGACCCCCCTACTCTCCCTCAGGGATGCTCGACCTCCCGGTCAAGGATCATTCAAATCAAGGAGTCGAATCGACTCTTCGAGCCTCTGTTGGACCCCGAACTAATTTACACATGCCCTGTTATCACCCTCAGGGTTTTCACGATCACGATCTAGTCGTTACCGATTTGCCCATCGATCGATGGTTCACAGTAATTGCGGGCTGCCAAGGTGCTCGCTCTTTATCAGAGAGTTTTGTCCCCGCAATTAGAAAAGTGTTCACCCAATATCAATTGAATTGTGGTCGTTGATCACAATCCTGACGAGATCAACGACACTAGCAAATAGCGGGTTGCAAACTTAGCGCGTTCGCTGATTTTTCCTCCACTCCCTACAATGATTCCACACCGTCGATTTTTCGTTCTCAGATCAACGGTTATCCGCGGTTCCTTCTCTCTTAACACCCTTTTCCCTCAGGCTATGACCTGGGGCTTAACCTCCCTAAGAGCTTCGGGCTTCGGGATTTGGCATTTCTCTCCTCACGCTGTGACCACTCTTCCAGAATCACAATCTGCTGAACCTATCCAATTTCGATGGACGGATTGGATGGACCCTGATGCTCCGGCCTTCAGGAGTTCTCACGCCACCCAATTCCACTTTTCCCTGGAGTGACTTTTCTCCAGATTGGAATATCTTCTGCCACGCGCCCTCCTTCACGGACGACCCTAATGACCTTGCGACTTCGGCAATTTTGCTCTTCTCTCCATGCAAATTCTCCCGAACTTGAGAAAATTTGTAAGTGTTCAAAGGTCTATTGCCCTTGAGCTTTCTCCTACAAGCCGACCGCTCGGTCTCAACTTGCTTATGGGAATGCTATCTTTTCAGAGATTTCGAACTTGAAACAAGTTCGCTCCTACACACACTCCTTGCACTTGAATGACCTTCAGATGGTTGTCTTTCAACACTTCGTCTGAGTGTTGGCCTAGTGCACTACTTGCACAGGTCTTCCTCCAGAGTATTCAACAACTATGTTTCACCTTTAGCTTCAACTACTTAGACCTCATAGGTCTCTATCCCTTTCGTTCCTCGAAGGGGTATCTGTGCCCTCTTGGCAACTTCTACTCAAGCACTCCTTTTTTATCTTACAGAGTGTTCAATAACTCTATGACTATCTTCTCCTTGACACTCTTCTTCTCAGAACTCAAACAGAGTTCATGTGTGCACACTTGCACCTGCTCAATGCCCTCCTGGCAGAGCTCTACAAATCTTCAACAATTATGTCTCTCTGTGCCTCCTCTGCAAAGTCTCTCCTCCAAGGTGTTCAATAACCTTTAGGCTCCTCTTGAGATTGTGAATGTTCTGGTGTGCCCTCCTGGCACGTTCTTCTCTGATTCAAAAGAGTTTAGATGCACACTCCTTGCGCTGGCTACATAGTTTCAACACTTTGTTGTGCACTCCTTGCACAACCTAAAGAACCCAAAACAACTCAACAACCCTCAAACAAATAGTGGAATCTATCTACACCCTGCATATGGAACTTATCATACATCTACAACATATATTCATATAAACACAAAATGACATTCATAAACAATCAATACACAGGAATTGATAAACAGTGAAATCTGTTCTTTTTTTATAAAAACCCGAATGTCAATTACAATACATGAGATCGGACTGCTATAGAGTCTCAGCTCTTCTCCTTTCCTCTCCCTTAACTTCCTAATGAAATCTGATACAAAGATATCCTTACAAAAGAGTGGCTCCTCAAGCCTTTTTTTTTCTCCAAGCTACCTAACTCTCATTAATTTCATTGAATTACATTCAATGACCATCTAATCCGAATCAGATCTAGATCTCATCAGTGTGTCAGCCATTAAAGGCGACCTTGTCTCCAGCAGGTACAAAGGTAATAGCTCGGCTCTTCCATCCTGACATCATTTAATTGCATTAATATACAATTTTAAATTTTAAATTTGGGGCAAAAAATGAGAGGGTCGGAGCCTCTCCCCTCCTTGAACGCGCACTGATGTGCTAGAATGTTGGCGCATTACTGAGGTGGAGCAATGCTCCCGCATCATACTCCACTACTGGAAAAATCGTGAGCTCCTGCTCATGATCTCCTCTGTCCTAGTGTTGAAATCCTCCTGGATCCCAAACTTTCCCTTGGAGTTGTCCTCCCGCTCCTCTACTTTGTTGTTGATGATGCTTCCCTGCTGCTCTTGCAGGCTTCCTTCTGCTCAACTCCTCCTTGTTGTTGGTTTCTTGTGTTGAGCTCAACATCAGCCTCCTTACCTCCTGTATGACTTCTTCCAACCGATCTGTTGGTTGGATCTTCCTTTGCAGTCTACTCGGTTGCAACTCTTCTTCCTTATACACATCAAAGGGAAGATCATCATGATCCCCCATGTTGTTTTCTTCTTCTGTGGCCTTCACTTGCCAATTCCTTGCAGATTCATATTTTGCAGCCTCCTTACTGAGCTTCTACTCAACTCCCTCCTCTGACAGGTTGGATTATGTCATCTCCTCTGTTGGTACATCTCCAGCTTCCTCCAGTTGCTCCTTGGGTTGGTGTGCTCCTTCACATGTTTCCAACTTGATCTTTTGGATGTGCTTGCTCTGCCCTATCACCCTTCTCTCTAGGGATTCCAATTCTTCACACAACTCTGCAAAGTCTATGTTGTAGGTTTCCTCTTATGTTGCAGGCTCCAGTGTTGCATTCATCTCATGTTCAGCTCCTTGGCTAAAAAAAATTAGCCATTCCTAAGAATGCTCTTCTCCTTTTGTTGGGGCAGATATCAGTGTATGCTCCTTCTCCTCCTCTTTGACTGTCTCTGCTGGATTTATTTCCTCTGTTGCACTTTCATCGTGTGTGTTGGCCTCTACTTGGATGTTTGGCAGGAATAATTGAATTCCCTCAATGATCAAAATGCATTTATGATCCTCCTCCATCATCTCTCATTGTTGATATGAACCCCTAGTTGAGTTCATCCCTTCTCCCTTGCCCACCTAGCAATCTGGGATTTCTCCTATGCCCTCCTGGTAGTCTATTAGATCCTCCATTGATCTCGTCTCATTTCCCACCTGGCAATCTGAAATTTTACCACTGCCCTCCTGGCAGTTCATGAGATCCTATGATCTCAGCTCATTGCCCACCTGACAATCTACGAGATCTTTGCTTGATCTCCTCTCCTCATCATTGAGGCTTTCTCCTACTTATGGTTCATAGATGTAAACCATTCTTATTGTGTCACTGAGCGTTTCAACTTCCCTCAGTCATCTTCTCATTACCTGTTGCTGCCTTCTAGCAAACAACTTTTAAACATGCCATTTTTCCTTCATGTTCAGAGGCCATTCATACCTCAAATGTACCTTTTCCTCTTGTTGCATCTTCACTGCTAGCATCTCCATCTTTGCTCTTATCTCCTTGAGCTCTTTATCCACCTCATCTTTGCTTTTTTGTTGGCAGTTCTTTCCTTGACCACGCCTATGGCCTTCAGTAGTCATTTTCCTTCTCTGCCTTCAACCCTCCTGGTTGTCCACCATTTGTTGCACACCTACAAACAAATATTCACAGAGCATTTCACTCTGTCTTCACTTTCTCTTCCTTTGCCTGTTATCTACAGACAAAAAATTGGTCTCTGATACCACCTTCCGCAGACCCCCCCTACTCTCCCTCGGGGCTGCTCGACCTCTCAGTCAAGGATCGTTCAAATCAAGGAGTTGGATCGACTCTTTGGGCCTCTGTTGGACCCAAAACTAATTTACACAGACCCTGTTATCACCCTCAATGTTTTCAGGCTCACAATCTGGTCGTTACTGATTTTCCCGTCGATCGACGGTTCACAGTAATTGTGGGATGTGAATGTGCTTGCTCTTTATTGGAGAGTTTTTTCCCCGCAATCATAAAAGTGTTCGCCCAATATCGATTGAATCGTGGTTGTTGATCACAATCTCGACGAGATCAACGACGCTAGCGAATAGCGGGCTGTGAACTTAATGCGTTCGTTAATTTTTCCTCCGATCCCCGCAATGATTCCCCACCGTCGATTTTTCATTCTCACATCGACGGTTATCCGTGGTCCCTTCTCTCTTAGCACCCTTTTCCCTCGGGCTATGACCCGAGGCTTAACCTCCCTAAGCGCTTCGGGCTTCGGGCTTCGACGTTTCTCTCCTCACCCTACGACCACTTCTTCCGGAATCACAATCTGCTAACACCTGTCCAATTTCGATGGACGGCTTGGATCGACCCCGATACTCCGGCCTTCATGAGTTCTCACGCCACCCAATTCCACTTTTCCCTGTAGTGATTTTTCTCTAGATTGGCAGATATTCTGCTACGCGTCCTCCTTCACGGGCAACCCTGATGACCTCACGACTTCGACGATTTTACTCTTCTCTCCACGCAAATTCTCTCGAACTTGAGAAAAATTATAAGTGTTCAAAGGTATGTGTCCCTTGAGCTTTCTCCTACGATCTAACCGCTGGGTCTCGACTTGCTTCTGGGAACACTATCCCATCTAAGCTTTCGAACTTGAAACCAGTTTGCTCCTACGCACACTCCTTGCACTTGATTGGCCTTCAGATGGTTGTCTTTAACCACTTCATCCGAGTGTTGGCCTGGTGCACTCCTTGCATAGGTCTTCCTCCAGAGTATTCAACAACTTTGTTTCACCTTGAGCTTCAACTGCTTAGGCCTCAAAGGTCTCTATCCCTTTCGTTCCTCAAAGGGGTATATGTTCCCTCTTGGAAACTTCTACTCAAGCACTCATTTCTGAGCTTACAGAGTGTTCGATAACTCCGTGAGTGTCTTCTCCTTGACACTCTTCTTCTCAGAACTCAAACAGATTTCACTTGTGCACAATTGCATCTGCTCAATGCCCTCCTGGTAGAGCTCTACAAAATCTTCAGCAATTTTGTCTCTATGTGCCTCCTCTGCACAGTCTCTCCTCCAAGGTGTTCAGTAACCTTGAGGCTCCTCTTGAGATTGTGAATGTTCTGGTGTGCCCTCCTGGCACGTTCTTCAATGATTTGAAAGAGTTCAGATGTGCACTCCTTGCGCTGGCTACAGAGTTTCAACACTCTGTTGTGCACTCCTTGCACGGCCTAAAGAACCCAAAACAACTCAACAACCCTCAAACAGATAGTGGAATCTATCTTAACCCTGCAGATGGAACTTATCATACATCTACAACATATATTCATATAAACACAAAATGACATTCATAAACAATCAATACATAGGAATTGATAAACAGTGAAATCTGTTTTTTTGGTATAAAAACTCGAATGTCAATTACAATACATGAGCTTTGACTGCTACAGAGTCTTGGCTCTTCTCCTCTCCTCTCCCTTAACTTCCTAATGAAATATAATACAAATATCTCCTTACAAAAGAGGGGCTCCTCGAGCCTTTTTTTTCTCCAAGCTACCTTACTCTCATTAATTTCATTAAATTACATTCAATGGCCATCTAATTTGAATCGGATCTATATCTCATCAACTTGTCAGCCATTAAAGGTGACCTTATCTCCAGCCTGTACAAAGGAAATAACTCGACTCTTCCATCCTAACAACATTTAATTGCATTAAGATACAATTTTAAATTTTAAATTTGGGGCAAAAATGAGAGGGTTGGAGCCTCTCCCCTCCTTGAATGCACACTAATGTGTTGGAATGTTGGCGCATTGTTGAGGTGGATCAATTCTCCTACATCAGATAGCGATCAAATCTATAGATTTCCTTGGGTTTCATTCAAGTAGGGATAAGAGGGAGAGTGTCGTCATGATGAGGTGGTCGGACAACATGGTAGTTGACGTCCTCAGAAGATCATACAGGGTGACAGATGATTGGTCGATTAGATAAGCGAGGGCCCCACTGGAGCAAGGAGTAAGGATGGAAGGAGCGTCGATTATGATGGATCGTCGAAGACTACGGAAGTGCCTAATGACAATGGAACGTCGATGACGAGGAAGGTTTGAAGAATTGCCTACGACAATGGATCACCGATGATGAGAAAGGACGTGTGGTAGGTCATGGAAGTGCCATGTTTCTAAGGATTCCAACATGACAACTGAGGGACGTTGAGGGTTGGTTAACTATCGGTTAACTCAAATCATCGAGGGGATAGGGACCATTGATCTCTCGCTTCTGAGAAACGTTGGATCTATCATCATCGGGGAGTGGAGTCAGGGAGGTAAACAAACATTAGTGAATGTAGCTCCGATGATGACATATGACTTGTGACATCTTCATCGGAGGATGGATTCGGGAGAGTCCAAGTGCTAGGAAGTGGAAAGCTCTGACGATGAGAAGGCTCGATGACCTTGTCGTCTGTGAAAGCGGTTGAAAGACTGGGAGTACATTAAATGGGTATATCCCGATGAAAAAGAGGAAAGGTGGTGGGTACCGCATCAATGATGTCAACACCACGTCGGATGGCAAAGGAACGAGGGAACCACATGGATGCCACGTGGCAGTGAGGTAGAAAAGGTGGGTGAAGACTTAGGAAACTTCGGGAAGCCATAACTTTTGATCTGGGACTCGGATTTAAGTATGGTTACAGGCGTTGGAAAGCTATCGAATAGTATAATACAACTAAGAGGTTTAATTAGAGATAATAATAAAATAAAATAGAGAGAACGCTCAATAAATAAAGGGAAGGATAAAAGGGGAAGAAGATCAAAGGACTCCCCCACATGCATCTCAAAGTTGGAGCAACCGTGAAGAAAGGATATTGTGTTAACCTGTTCCTGCAGCCATAGAAGGAGATGAAATCAGTTATGTGATTAAGAGGACATTCACCAATACATGAGAAACATAATATTTCCTTTCCTTTAAGAAAAATTATCAACAAATACTGACATTGAAGCAAATGAAGAGGAGAGATTTTTCGAAGGCAATCATTCATGATCTGGATTAAATAACTATCATGATAGCTTCTTGCACCTAATCTCCAACACATAGAAAGGATTAGTGACCTCATGATTCAATTCTAAGTGTTGTCCAATATATGAGAGTATAAAGATGAAGATGTTAGGCACCACATGCTAGCATGAGTATGTAGACTTTGAATACGTAACTCAGAAAAAAGATTAATAACTAGCATCAAATTCATTCAAGACATGTGCTAGATCATCGAACTACACAGTCACATAAGAGTCATGAAGAAATCTGAAATCATGAGATCAAAAGATGCAATCACCCACTATCAAATACCATCATCAATCAAGACCAAACCCAAACCCCCTCGAGGTAGGCAAAGAAGTAGCATAGGCTCCAGCAGTAGAGGATTAGGCAATAGGATCAAAATTTTAGTAGGGGGCCCTTTCCCTTTCGCTTGTAAAAGAAAAATTAAAAAGGGGGTTTGTTGTGGCCACAATGCTTCCAAAGACTCAGATCTTCATATATCGTATGTCATACTCTGTGGAAAAGCTAGCCAGAGATAAATTCAAGTTGTTGTAATTTTGAAACAAGATATACTTGTTGTTAAACATTTCTGAACTATGTAATGAGAGTGTTGTAATTTTAATATTTGCTCTATTTTAATACAAATTCGAGCCTGATTCATGGTATCTACTTATCTGTGATCGTTTGAGTTTTTCTTCACTCACTACCAGGATAGGTAAGGGCCCACCTCTCTTGGGATGTTGAGCTAAGTGTACAATACTCATTTTAGATCAATTATCAATTTTATTTATATCAGAGTAATTAACTTGTGTTGATTCCATTGAATTGTGTGTAATAATTGTTTGCAATGATAACTTTGTTTTACATCAGAACATTTTGATAATTTCCACATAGAATCGTACTCTGTGATGTTTGATATCTAAGGTTTCTTCATATCTAGATTGTGTTATTAAATATGAGATAGTTCCACCGACTGTTAGTTTTATTATGTTCTATGTCTCATTGGAACGTTTCTATATTCGCAAGAATGGTTTGGTAATTGCCTGCAATTATTTTCCTATTGTGTGCATAATAGAGTAAACTATGTCTTCCTATTTTTAAGAATGCATTGTTACATAAAGCTCCTTAAGAACTRATCCATCACTAATGTGGAAATGTATGAACATTTAATATGGARGATTACATTTYAGTACCTRAYTGTGAGATTAGATCYGAGAGWTTATGTCATTTCTTTGAATACTCTGTGTGAATGAGTGAATMTGGTAGAATCTTGTAACAAGACTCATTTAAATCACAATTGCAAAAAAGTTGCATCTCTGAATGTGAAACTGCTGAGCCATTATACAAGCTTATTATGTCACACATATCACATCACACGTGGATTTGTTGTTTGTATTGTTACTCTGCAACTGTTAAATTCTTAATTAGGTCTGTGGCACTCATCTTAGGTTTTGAGTAACCTGTAGCAAATCAATTCGAAATTCCATCCCAAGTGACACTTTGTTGATGTCTTAGAGTATAATTCATTTTCATCATTAGTTGAACTTTCTTGTAACTGTATAACCTCATTTCCTAGGATGAATGTTATCTTGTTCTAGTGAAAGATTGTGTATTGAGGTTTTAAGGGGATCAGAACAGAGAGCTCACTATTAGAGATTGAAATTGATTTAGTATTTTTATTTTGGTTTCTCTGCATGTTTGATGAGTTGATTGAGTTTCGGTGTGGAGTGATTGTCCTTTGAGACCATAGAGTGGACTTAGACTTATCCTTAGACTTCAACCTTTTTCCTGCACATATTGTGTTTACAACTCATAAGTTTACGAACTGAATTAACAAGTACAAGGTGTATTAATGTAACAATTAATTTACCCAACATTTTTGGTGTCATTTCCGAGGAGATGTTAAAAGATAAATGGTAGAAGGATAGTTTTGTTAGTTAGTTGTTTGTATTAAGTTTTCTCACTGCATTGCAGATTCAGTGGAGGACAAGACAGTAAGATGAAAAGGCGCCCTCCCTTTTGAATTTATGCAAGGGTTCTAGCCTGACGTATTCACTTTGGCGAGTCTATCCAAACCCCTCTCTGTCACATTTTTGGCACCGTTGTCAGGGAGTTGTTAAAAGGTAATTGGTAGAAGGATAGTTTTGTCAGTTAGTTGTTTCTATTTTGTTTTCTCACTACATTACAGATTTGGCAGAGCACAAGACGGTAAGATGCAAAGGCGCCCTCGCTTTTGAATTTTTGCAAGGGTTCTAGCTCGACGCATTCACTTTGGTGAGTCTATCCAAACCCTTCTCTATCATGTAGTTGACTAATGGTTAGATATAAAGATTGTATATTTCTTAAAGTTGCTTTGAATGGCATGCTTTTATTCATGTTAATTTCATTTATTTTTCTTAGTCTAAGGTGTTGTAAGAGCCCCCATACTACTAATCCATTTATGAGCAGGAGATCTAGACCAATAGGAAAAATTCAAAGAAACTCAAGAACTTGTTGAGTGGAGGAGGGCATGCCACCACAAGGATCTCCTTGAATCCTTTTCCAAAGTTCAATATTGTCACTAGGGATGAGTCTGTATCTTTGAAAGCAAAGGAGGATCCATGAACAATTTCCACAAGAGGAATTACAAGTTTATTCTAGTTATCCTCATTAACATGAGGAAGAGATCAAAGAGTCATGGACAATAACCAATGAAGAACAAACATTGGAGCCAGAAATCAAAGAATTCCTTACATATTTGTTACTAGATCTAGATCCCTTGTACACTTAGGAGATCGATGAAACTTCTAAAGAACTACATGGCATGACAACCAAAGAAGAGATCCAAGAGCACAAAGACTACATTGAGACTTGGTTCAAAACAGTCATTAGGCCACAATATTCAATATTCCTCCATTCTTCAACACTTCTTGGCATCATCTCCACAAAAGCAGCTGGCCTCTCATATCCCGATACTCATTGAGGTACACTTTTCAGATTTGGATATGAGTTTAACAAAGATCATGTTGCATAAATGGATGCATTGGAAATGCTCCTACACCCGAGGAGATGTTTTGTTTTCCAAGTAGAGTAGGATAGTGTAAATAAATGAATAAAATAGTAAAGAGAAAAATAAGTCCAGTTGTGAAAACTAGTTTACTGGCACAACTGGACATGAGATTTGCTTGAGAACCGAGCAATCGACAGGAAAGACTCACAATAAATTTTCCATTCAATTGTTCGTTCTACCATATACTCTTCAAACTATTATGTTCACCCTCGTGTCATATGATGGGGGATTCAACAAGTCCATCCTTCTAACAACTTTGCCTCCATCGAATTCAACACAACATCTAGGGGATCAAAGTCAGATATTTCAGTGGTACCTAGAGGGGCTTGCATACATCAATGGCAGGTTCTCTCACTAATGACAGTGGGGATTCATTAATGCCTCATGTTTTTCAGATCTTCCAGGACACTTGAAAACAAATCAGTTATTTGTGGCCACCAAGATGTACCAGGGGCACCTTGACTCTCATCATCATCAAAGGTGACTAGTCTCACATTGGTTAACACCTTTCATCATTGGCTGGTAATCCAATTATTCTTGTCTATTTTCGACTTCGACAAATTTATTCACATAGATAGGATTGTGCCAAGTTGGGTTTCGATGAAGATCAATTGGTTTGTGGTTCTAATTGTAGTTTGCATATGTGTGATAAAAGTGGACTAGGATGCAAGGCAGCTGGATAAGAAAAAATTTACAAAAAGAAGGGGTTGTCTTTTTATTTAGTGGGTCTCATGCTAATGGATCATATCTCCTTTTTGTTACAGAGCTTGAAGAATAAGTCTTCTTCTCCAGTTTTAGGCACCTGCAACATCAATACAACAACAACATCAGTTCCATCACGCCCTGTATACATTCAAACTATGCACATGTAGTTGCAAAAAATGGGTAATGACATTCTAAGGTAAATTGCTTGTAAATTCTGGTTGATTTATTAAGAGAAAGGGATATCATTCAAATAAATCTCTAATGCTTGTCTAGCCTATCCTTGTTCTCCATAGTTAATGTTTTTATTACCTTTATTTATGAATTCACTATGTGTCCATACCCTACATCCATGCGTTATATTTGTACCCTTTTTGTACCCTCTAAACCTGTGACTTACATTCATATATGCAGTACTTCCATACAACGTTTTTCCACCTTACCTATATGCACTATATCCTCACCTATTTACATCCATGCGTTATATTTGTACCCTCTAAACCTGTGACTTACATTCATATCTGCAGTACTTCCATACAACGTTTTTCCACCTTACCTATATGCACTATATCCTCACCTATTTTCATACTCCACTTGTATGCATTACATCCCCACACCTTCTTACACTCATCGATAGTGTTAAGTTCATCCATCACATGTAGCACCCGGTATAATCAATCGAGGTTACATTAGCCTCCTATGGTGGTTCATTTCACATGAATTGGTCATAATTTTTTCCATATATGTCGATGATTATTTTTCTATGATAAAACTTCAAGCCACGGGACGATCTCCACTAAGTCTCCATAAATTGAAATCATTGTTCATGTACCAAATCATTTTTTCACAATTACCCACGAAGATAACTCGTCTAGAAATCGATTGTGGAGCTCATTTGGAATCACTAAAGGGATTCCAAACGAGCCTGAAAATTTCTATCGCTTCAAACCATCATCTTTATGTTCCTATTATTTGAATCCTTTGTTCTCGAGATTGACACTCAAATCAGTTCTAGTGTAAATTTACTAGTGTCTGTAAACAAAACCTTGTACGCTTTTCTCTGTGTTTGTTATAGTTCGTCCAAGGTAAAATCCTTGTGTGGTTTCCGCATTAGAAAATTGTTGTGGATCGTTATGAGCCCACATCTCAGAAATCCCTTGAGGCCATACCAAAATACCATATGTGCCGAAAAGTTTTGAAAGAAATAGGATGGCATCACTTATTAGCTAAATTTCACTAAATTTCAGGGCTTCAATGACAAGGTCGCACTCCAATTCGCTCAGCGTTTCGATGGTCAACTGGTTAGGGTTGGAAATTTAGAGATAGAAGTAATAGAAGAAACCCTAGCCAATGCCACGGGTCTTCCTAGCACTGGAGAGCATTGGTTCAAGAAATTGTTGCTCTGATAGGAGGTTTGCAGCCGAATTTTAAAGCCAAAGCATCAAAACGCGAGTTGGGCAAAGGGGATACCAAGAGCATGGATCGTGGATGAATGGCGGGTGCCATTAGTAGTTTTTCAGAGGTATTTGACCTATCAAAGGAGGTATGCTTCACGTATCAGTATCACATCATAATATTATTTCATTTTGAGGCTAAAGATCTGATAAACTTTCCTTATTACCTTTGGAGAATTTTAGAGAAGATGTCAAAAATGGTAAAGAAGAATAGTCGAAATCGTCAGAGTAGTTTATACCACCATGGGTTGATAAAATTGCTAGTAGAGGCAAATATTTGTAAGAAAAATGAAACCTGGGAACATTGTGTACGTACAAATGAATTTGTCAACCAAATCCCTGCAATTGTAGTAGAGAGTCGAAATAAACCATGCAGACACAGTAAGAAAATTGTTTTGAATGAAGACCTCGGCTCTTTTAGAGATGAGGGCTTCATCTCTCCTCCGAAGAAATCGAGGCATGCCAAGATTGCAAAAAGAAGCTTCATTTGTTAGACCACTGTTTACACATCCTCCAGTTCGTAGAATCACCCAAAATATAGCTAAACAAGGAAACACGAAAATTGTTTTATAAGGAGATGAATTGCATTCGAAAAATAAGGTTAAACCATCTTCCATCTATCCACAACATGCAACAAAGGAAAAACCAATTCTCTTAGATGATGAAGATACTCAACCCATTGTAGAAATATTCAATATTTCTAAATGACCAAAGGCTAATGGTCAGGCTCTATTGCATACACCGTCACCATAATATAGTCATAAGAAAAATAATGATCTTATCGAATGAAAGGTATTATCAAAAGGATAAAAGAAACTTTCTATTTCTTTAGAGGAAGAAAAAGGGTGATGACAAAGTATCTGAGGATGTTCACCAGTCTACCAAGAAGCATAAGACTGGAACCCCAAAGATCCCAAACATAGTTTTCCATGGACCTTCAAAGAGATGGTTTGATGAATATGAAGGCTCGAATGATCCATTAGCAGAATATGTTGTTGAACCACCATCAAAGAGGAAGCTTAAAAAGAAGAGTTGAAAGACTAAGAAGTTGAAAAAAGAAGTGACGGAGTTATCTAACCTCATGCATTCACTTTGGTGAGTCTATCCAGACCCTTCTTTGTCACATTTTTGGCACCTTTGTCGGGGAGCTACTAAGAGGTAAATGGTAGAAGGATAGTTTTGTTAGTTAGTTGTTTCCATTTTGTTTTCTCACTACATTGCAGATTTGGTGGAGGACAAAACGGTAAGATGAAAAGGCGCCCTTGCTTTTGAATTTTTGCAAGGGTTCTAGCCTGAAGCATTCACTTTGGTGAGTCTATCCAAACCCTTCTTTGTCATGTAGTTGAACAATGGTTAGATATAAATATTGTAGATTGCTTAAAGTTGCTTTGAATGGTATATTTTTATTCATGTTAATTTCATTTATTTTTCTTAGTCTAAGGTGTTGTAAGAGCCCCCATACTACTAATCCATTTATCAGCAAGAGCTTTAGACCAACAGGAAAAATTCAAAGAAACTCAAGAACTTGTTGAGTGGAGGAGGGAATGCCACCATAAGGATCTCCTTAAATCCTTGTCCAAAGTTCAAGATTGTCACTAGGGATGAGTTTGTATCTCTAAAAGCAGAGGAGGATCCATGAAAAAATTACACAAGAGGACTTATAAGTTTCTTCTAGTTGTCCTCATCAGCATGAGGAAGAGATCAAAGAGTCATGGACAATAACCATTGAAGAACAAACATTGGAGACAGAATTGAAGAATTCCTTACATCTTTATCACTGGATCCAGATCCCTTGTACACTCAGGAGATTGATGAAACTTCCAAAGAACTTCATGGCATGACAACCAAAGAAGAGAGCCAAGAGTACAAAGACTACATTGAGACTTGGTTCCAAATAGTCATTAGGCCACAATATTCCTCCATTCTTCAACACTTCTTGGCATCATCTCCACAAGAGAAGTTGGCCTCTAATATCTCGATACTCATTGAGGTACACTTTTCATATTTGGATATGAGTTTAACAAAGATCATGTTGCATAAATGGATGCATAGGAAATGCTCCTACAACTAAGGAGATGTTTTGTTTTCCAATTCGAGTAGGATAGTGTAAATAAATGAATAAAATAGTAAAGAGAAAGATAAGTCTAGTTGTGAAAACTAGTTTACTGGTGCAACATGACATTAGCTTTGCTTGAAAACTGGGCAATCGACAGGAAAGACTCATAATAAATTTTGCATTCAGTTGTTGGTTCTACCATATACTCTTCAAATTATTATGTTCACCCTCGTGTCAGATGATGGGGGATTCAACATGTCCCTCCTTCTAACAAATTTTCTCCCATCGAATTCAACACATCATTTGGGGGATCAAATTCAGAGATTTTAGTGGTACCTAGAGGCTTGCATACATAAATGGTAGGTTCTCTCACTTATGAAAGTGGGGATTCATTAATGCCTCATGTTTGTCAGATCTTGCGGAACACTCGACAACAAATCATTTATTTGTGGCAAGCAAGATGTACCAGGGGCACCTTGACTCTCATCGTCATCAAAGGTGAGTAGCCTCGCATTGGTTAACAACTTTCATCATTGGCTGGTAATCCAATGATTCATGTCTATGTTTGACTTTGAAAAAATCATTCACATAGATAGGATTGTGCCAAGTTGGGTTTCAATGAAGATCAATTGGTTTGTGGTTCTAACTGCAGTTTGAAAATGTGTGAATAAAAGGGGAATAGGATGCAAGGTAGCTGGATAAGACAAATGTTTCAAAAATAAGGGGTTATATTTTTCTTTAGTGGGTCTCTTGTTAATGGATCAAATCTCCTCTTTGTTACATATATTGAAGCATAAGTCTTCTTCTAGCCCCCCACCTCCTTCTGTCAGTGCTTCCGCTCCAACTATTTTTCCTCACACCTCATCATCAGTCCTATTTTCAGTGGCATATGTATCACCAACACTCTTTCACTACTTTTTGTTTCCAGTTTCTAGCATCAACATCTTTCCTTTGCAAGAAAATAGGGTCAAAGAAATTTCAATTTATGAGCATGTATAAAAATTA
Source organism: Picea mariana (assembly GCA_032191745.1). NCBI lineage: Eukaryota > Viridiplantae > Streptophyta > Pinopsida > Pinales > Pinaceae > Picea > Picea mariana. Next base: position 18,956 of record JASDQU010198558.1, read on the forward strand.
AATTTTATTTATTCTAAGTCAGAATAGTATCCTATAGAACTAAATTCACAATTAGAGAGTATTCAATACAAAGAAACAGTGTATTGAGGACACGAGAGGAGCAGAATAAAACCCTACAACATTCATGTATATATACTTCCAAAGTTCAGTAATCTACATTATTCCTACACCAATACAAGAAATTCAGTGCAAGTACCAGAACATTGTAACTACATTTTAAAGAAGATTTTTTCTAAGCGGATCAGAGTATGGTCTTCTTCTCCAGTTTTAGGCACCTGCAACATCAATATGACAACAACATTAGTGCCATCACACCTTGTATTTATTCAAATTATGCACATGTAGTTGCAAAAAATGGGTAATGACATTCTAAGGTAAATTGTTTTTAAATTTTGGTTGGTTTATTTAGAGTAAGGGATATCATTCAAATAACTCTCTA